>PVIJ01006462.1:0-91907 GCA_004024925.1 Scalopus aquaticus | reverse complement strand
GCAAAGAAACTGCAGTGGAACAAGGACAGTCTATTCAATAAATGGTGCTGGGAAAACTGGACAGCCACATGCAAAAAAATGAAGCTAGACTACTACCTCACACCCTGCACAAAAGTCAACTCAAAATGGATAAAAGACCTGGATGTAAGACCTGAAACCATAAAATGTATAGAAGAAAATATAGGCAAAACTCTACATGGATGCTTGATTTTAAAACTTTATTCTTTCCCTTTTCTATATTGCGCACTGATTGTATTAAAGTCCCTTCTCATTAAAGTTCTTACGCACTAGAGTATGTTTTGTCTTGAAGTGGTGGATGGCGGAACCTATTTAGAGCAGGCAGATTTGGGGCTCAGGGGTGCCCCTCTCCCTGCACTGTAACACTGATTTGTAGCAAGTTGGTCAGAAGCATGGTTAGCAGCCTGGAATTATAACAGGCATCTGAAGTGGAGTGAAGCTTGGGGGATTGAACTTTTAACCTAGAGAATATGATGCTATCTCTGGGAAAATATGTTGTGGGGAAGAATCAGGGAATAGGCCGGAGGTGTGGAGGTGAAAGAATTGACCAGAAACAGAGATGAGAATAGGAAAGGTAGATGTACTGAAATATACTGCTAAGAGAAGCAGTGGGCCAGACAGGAGAGATCTGTGCACCAAGAAGGATTTGGGGCTCCCTATTATAACTTGTTTTCATGGGCTTTTCATGACTAGGGAGTTTGTTTGGACCACTTAGTGCTGGGATGTCTGGTCTTGGGTGTTGACTTTTGACACAGAATGTGTCCTGGCCCTGTCTCCCCATTCAGGGTCAAAATGATCAATCTTATTGCCTGATAACAACCTTATCAATTCCCTTTTTTTATTCAAGCCTCCTAAACCTTCCGGCTGGACAAGGGTTGGAGGCTTAGTTTTTAACATTATTAGATGATACCTTGACAAAACAGTCTAAGAATTGGGCTGAATTCTCCAACACCCTGCTGGTGTCTGTGCATTGCTTGATGATGCTGGGCATCCTCCACACACGTGTTGGAATTAAGTCTCGATACCATAAACAATTGCCTTCGAAGGTGAGACAACCTGTGATGGGTTTGGGTTAACTTGATAATTTCATTCTCAGTTACAACTACACAATATTAAGGTATACATGATGTTGTGTCTCAATTATTTTTAAATGAAAATCTGTCCTGTAAAATATTATAGAATTATATTTTGAAACTTTTGCTCACTCATTTCTAGAATGTTTATACTTGAATTATAAGTTTTTACCATAGTGCTATAATTATTACTTAGAGTAACTTACATGCAAATATAATTGTTTCATATGCATATACCAAATGTTTGGAGGTTTTTGTTCATTTTATGCTCAATATGACTTTCACTTTATTTTTTTTTTTCACTTTCATTTCGATTTTTATTGAGATCTTCATGAGGGAACAAGGTCTTTAGATGCTTTTCATGTCAAAGGCACTAGACCGGGCAGCCTAATGTGCTTGAAATAATGTACCCACAGGCAAAAAGGCCTGGCTGCATTCCACTTCAGAGATCTTTTCCAGCTTGCAGGAAGTATTTAGTGAGACAAAGAAAACTCATTTGGTAAACTTTTAAATGATACTATATATGTTTAGTTTATGGTTTCTATTTATTCTGTGAATTAAAAGAGCAGAAGTGAACCTGCTGGTGACAGAAAATGACTATCAGTGAAACCCCACAACTCCAATGTTTAAAGAGGAATATAGCATAATGTGAAGGGTAGTTCATTAGCTTTGAGAAATATGAGATAATATTAGACATGTAATTTCTTACTATGATCCAACCCCCCCTCACTCCCCAGAACCATAAGTATCTGTGTGTGTGTGTGTGTGTGTGTGTGTGTGTGTGTATCTCCATAGTCGAAGTATTTTATGTCTAAGTATATGGCTGAACTTCTCTAATTCCTGGTACTTCTTTATCAACCAGATTTTATATGCTCCACTATCAACACAGGTTTTAAAAAGTTTGTTGTGTTTATTTTTAGTGACCCATACCTTCACTTGAATTTTGTCAGCAAAGTGTATCTATATTTTTAAAGCAAAAATGTATATGCTTTCTCTGGTGGATCACATTTAATCAAATAATTTTCTTGCTTTTCTTTCATGGAATCTAGAGAAATCAAATAAAAGATAAAGGACAAAGACAACTGTAACACTAACCCTTGAAGGCAGACCAAAGATCTAAGACACTCAGGAGGGGTATGAGGGAGGGAGAGGAGAAGAGTAGAGAATAGGGAGGAAGAGAATGAGGTGGTGTGTGGTGGAGGACTGTGGCACTTTGATGGTGGGAAAACCATGATAACCTCACCTGAGTGGAACAATCCTATACTATGAAAAATATAAACGAGGATTTTTTTTAAAAAAACATGAACTGTTTTTTTTTTAATTGAGGAACATTGGTTTATGATTTAGGGGAATAGGTTCATATCTCTTCAGATGTGTGTTACCATACCACACCACCATCATGATGCTGAATGTCAGCCTCAGTTTCCCTCAACCAATAAAAGGAAACCATTTGAGGAGAAGGAAGTAGCTTAATTTGTTGGCAAACTGAGGAGCGCAGCAGACTCTTGTCTGAAAGTCCACGGTCCTGCTCTTTGGCAGAGTGCAGGGTTTTTATAGAAAGGAGTCAAACAAAAAGGAGATGGGTGAGGGTTTGCAAAGGGGAGATAGGAAGGGGCAACATGTCCTTTTGATGCAGGTATATGGAGATTTCGGGTGGGCGCTGGCTTTCTTTGTTAACACATGATTTTTAACTACCTTAGATGTTTAACTTCCTTATCCTCATAGGGATGTCCTTCCTTTTCCTTAGAATGAAGAAGACAAACTTGTTAAATGCAACAGATAGGAATGCTTATCTGATGGGACAGGAAGAGAGACCTGTCCTATTTCAGTGCACCCATATTTCTTCACCATAGACCACTGGGCCCTGTCTCATCTTTATTTCTTAGCTCCCTTCTCCCTCTAATAGCCTCAATTCTGCAGTCATATTTCTAGTGATTTGTATTAGTTTGGTCTGTTCCTTTGTTTTGTTTCTCTATATTCCCCATGAGTGAAATCATCTGCTATTTGGCTTTTTCCTACTGACTTGTTTTATTTAGCATTATCCCATCCAGTTTCATCCCTGTTGTCAGAAGTGGCAAGACTTCATTTTCTTATTGTTGAGTGATATTCCATTGCACACATATACCATATGTTCTTTATCTACTCATCATTCCTTAGGCACTTAGATTGTTTCCATAACTTGGCTATAGTAGAGTTGTAATGAACATAAGAGAGCATCTATACTTTCAAATTAGCATTTTTTGCATTCTTTGGATAAAGGAGTAGAATTGTTGAATCATATGGTATATCTCCACACTGCTTTACATAAAGCTGGACCAGCCTACATTCCAACTTATAGTATATGAGGGTTCCTTTTTCTCCATATCCTCACTGAAGTGTTGGTTCTGGACTTTTTGATGTGGTCCGTTCTCATAGGTCTGAGGTGGTATCTCATTGTGGTTTTGATGTGCATTTCCCTGATGATATGTGATATCGATTTTTTTTATATACTTGCTATTTTCCTTTTAGTTGGATTGTGTGAGTTCTTGGTAAATCTTGGACATAAACTCCATTGCTGCTGTAGGATGTGCAATTTTTTTTTCTCATTCAGCATGATGTCTTTTCAGAAGTTTTCAGAAGAACTTTAGTTTGATGTAGCAAATCTTTGAAAGGCATTATTGAAAGAGGAAATTTATAAGTAACTGTGAAAGAAAAAGAAGAAATTTAGAAGTTTTCAAACCTCTAAGACTTAAATGAGAACTTGAAATATTTTATTACAGTTAGATTGTTTATGTTTATGAATAGTTAAAAGTAAAAATAGTGAACCACAAGAAAGTCCATGTCTTCACAGTGAATTATAAAAAAGTATTCACTTCTCTCTTCTAAATTTTAAGTTTTCATATCTTAAACCATACCGGATGAGTAGGAAATGATTTATAGCAAAGTTAGGAATGACAGTTGTTGATCTGAAAAACAAAATAGTTATTTTACCAGCAATATTGTTTTATTACGGAATAGCAGAGGAATTGCACTTTGGAAAATGCAGCTTATGGCTGAACTGTAAACAAGTAGAGTGGAAAAGAGGGAAGCTTGTTTTTATAGATGAAGAAAGGGAGGTGGGAGGTACTCTTCTGAATGAAAGTGAATTGCTGGAGAGCAGGATTTCAGGTGGTGGGAGCTCCTCATTCTGTGCTCAGCATTTTGTGTTGCTGGAGTTGTTGCTGGGCAGGATAAATCTTCCTTTGGATAGTGGACTAGTATTCTATCTTTGGTGAAGTTAAAGGATACACCCCTTCCTATTGTGGCTTGTGGTGTAGACACACAAAAGATGGTGAATGATGATGAATGAGAGCCTTCTTGACAGGCCTTCCTGACTTTATTTTTAGTTGAAGTATCCTTTTTTAATTTTTAAGGTACAGAGGAACATTTATTACCAAGAATGTTGTGTGGTTGGTGGTGTTAGCATCATCTTTGCCTGAGAGAGACTTTTGATTCATGTGTTTAGTCTTCATTGCTTTATACCTTTTTCTTAAATTGGGTTCTCCATTCTTCCCACTGATTCTGTGAGGGACCAAATAGTCTTTCTGTAAATTTTTGGCTGCTTACATTGATCAGAGTTCTTACTACTACAGTGATGTTAGTATTTGATGTAAGTGTATAAAAACTGATGTAGAAGAGGCAGATGGTCTCAAGAACACTGATTACTTTTCTCTGGTTCATCAGCATTGTCCAGAATGCTGTCTTTTTTTTTCTTTTCCAATTTAGTTAGTACGGAGTTCAAAATTTAAGTTTACATTATTCTAATTTTAACTTTATGAGTAGCATACTATTTCTATTGAACCATGAACAGTATAACTTAAATGGATTCTTAAATGAAAATTGGTCACATTTTATTTTGCTCATTAGATATATAATATAGGTATAAGAGGGTTTGTCATCTTTAGTTATAATCATAAAAACATTCACCCATTCCATAGTGACTCAGGGATAAACACCTTAATTTACCAAACCTATTGTAAAAAGAACATTGGAAACTTTATGGATTAGGTTCAGGTGCCTGAATAGATCCCATGGATCCCTGAAGCCCTCTGTAGGACACTATATAAGTTAAAAAGTACCCATCTAAGGGGATCAATGAATAAAATAATGAGGATGAAAGGAAAAAGCAAATTTTCATGATGACCCCAAGTGTTGGATTCTCCTCAAAGGATGAAAAACAACACTCTTTTGAATAATAGTTCAAAGATGAAGATGATTTAGAAAAATGAAGAAAAGAAATTAATATAAACTGCTCGACTGCATTTTTCTTTGTAGCAAATGGCAATTGCAATGTTTAATCTTGAGTCTTCTATTATTTAAATATGAATACAAATTATCTTAAGAAAATTCCCTTGCAAGGCAAAAGATATTTTTGAAATTTAAATGAGTTCTTTCCCATCTGTCATAATGCTTACAACAAATTTATACAAACTTCACATGACACTGCTTTTAACCAAAGGGAACATCTTTCCTAACTCTTTTTATATCATAAGGAAGATATTTTTGTTGCTGTTCATTTATTTTTCTTACTAGGTATATACTGGTATATATAATATGCTAGCCTGTCTTTAAACCCAAAACATTGCATATTTTATATTTTAAAATATCTACAAGCTAAGGCAAACTAGGGAGAATTGTTAGAAAACTGGCTGCTAACATTATTATACTTAACATCTTGAAATAAACTCCATGTATTGAAATAATTTACTATATTTATACAAGATAGGAAAAAATGAGCCAGGTAAGAACTCTGATAGAGTATAAATCAGCAATAAAGAAACATGGTGTTTTTATTTTTATATAAGAAGCATTTTATAGAATCCTCAGTGTTTTCCAGGAACTAAATATTTTTATTTTCGTATGAAAATTCTTATGATAATTGCATAGAATAATTCATTATTCTACACAAGGTTCTTATTTAAACAGCATAGAAGATAAAATATGGACACTAATGCAGCCGCCTATGTTGTTTTAGTGAAACACTGTGATATTTTGCTATGGAAGGCCTAATACACTACTACAGTCCTGTATTAGTTTTCTACTACCACTTTAGTGGCTTAAAAGAAAGCAAATTATTTTTTTAATTCTTCAGGTCAGATATCCAAAAGGAGTCTTACAGGACTAAAATAAAGTTATCAATAAACTGTATTTCCCCTAGATGCTCTAAGGGAAAATCTATTTCCTTTTCTAGCTTTTAGAGGCACTCACCTTCAGCCTGTGGCCGTCTCCCTTGGTCCTCAAAGCCAGCAGCCTTGTATCTCTGTGGTCATTCTTCCATCCTCACATCACTTTCTTTAACTCTCCTGCATCCCTCTTCAACTTTTAAGGATCCTTGTTATTACTTTGGTTACATTCAGACAATCCAGACTAATCTCTCTATTTTAACATCAACTGATTAATCATCTTAATCCCAGATGCTACCTCAAATCCCTTCTTCCTATAACATAACATCCCAGAATTTAAGACGTAAATAAAGTTTGGAGGGAGGGAATTATTTTTCTCTACCAAGGGTCCTATCACCAGGTTGCTGGATTGTTCTTCAAGGGGCACATCATTCAACATGTAGTAGATTTTTAAACTGGCACAGTTTTGGAATTGGGTGAAATATTGAAATGTCCCCAATAACTGGAGTTGAGTTTCTACCAATCAGGCACAGATATTTTCTGCGTATGTAGGTCTAGTACCTCCTCAAGAGGCCACCCAACATTCCTGGACAGTAAATAGGTATTTCATTTCTAGACAATTAATATGGAGAACTAATTCTCTTGCCTTTCAGAAATCTGCTGGATTGTCATTTGCCAAACTTAATCAATAAGCCAGAGGTCAAGGGAACAATTTGTTTAGTCCAAAAGGTCACCTTCTTGGGGAAAATAAAAAGGTGAAGAGAGATGTAGAATTGATGTGGGATAGTAAAAAAGAAAGATTGAAGCACACCATCTCTCATCATCTACTTCACTATCAAGTCACATTAAATTTTCCTTTTAATGTTTCTATCCACTGCCCCCCCATTACCACTAATATCATTCAAGTTCTAACTACTGTCAACTTTCCCTCCACTGTTACAATAACCTTCTAACCAGTCCATTTGCTCTCAGTCTAACTTCTCAGTCTACTCTCCACAATGCAAGCAGAGTCAACTTTTAAAATGCAAATATGTTTAATTCATTTGCTTCAAACCTATTAATTCATTTCCATTGCTCTTAACATCAAGAAAAACTCCAGTCCATTTACCTTCTACCTAACTCTTAGCACTATCTAGAACCTTGTTTGCACCTTTTGCTTTTCTTCAGTTGAGTCACAATGACCTTGCTTTGATCTTTGATAATCTTAATGCTCTTGTTTTCTTCAGACATTTGATGTACTATTTTCTCCAGGAAGAATCTTTTCTCTCCCATTCCAGAAGTTCAATCAACTTCCACTCATTCTTAGGATGTTTATTTTCCTTTTCTGAATTCCCAAACTAATAGGCAAGTAGTATGACTTATTGTATCCTTACACGTCACTTCAACCCTGTTTTTTCTCTCTTGTCTGTCTCAGAGAAGACACCAGGAACTACATTGCTCAGAATCACTTTTGCTATGTGGTTCCTGGTTAAAGTTTGCAAGGAGTGATGCGTTCAAAAGATTTGAACACACACAAGAGAAAGAACCCTTTATTCTACAAAACTGCTGCAGGTAGATCAAATAGCAAAAGGCAGTTATGGGTTTTCGAGGCATTTCTAGAAATCATCAGCCATAGCTTTCAAAAATATTAAAGGGGAAAATGAAGACATAGAATGAGTAATTATGTATGTTCATGATCATTAATTAATATATGTGGCATAGTGGAATAAACACAGAAATAGATTCTAGTTCATGTTTTGTCACAGATCAGGTGACCCTAGTCATAGTTTAAAGAGACTTTCAGTTCTCTCTTTTAAAAATGAGGAGATTTCACAAGAAGAAAGGCTATGAAGCATGAGAAATATCTATAAAGTACATGGTGTCCACCTTGTGACAATTCCCTTTGCTGTGGTATGAATCTTGTTCTCTTTTTAAGCCCCTAGGCTGACATCCCATAATGATTCCAAGAGACTCATTGATAAGAATTTACTTGGTGAATTTCGCTCAGTCTTAAATTAAGCAACACTACTTTTAGACTTAACTAAACTACGTGATTGCTTTAATTCTAAAACTGTACTTCTCCAAACTCAGTGCAGTGCTCATTTATGTTTTTAAAATATCACTTAAAAAAGTGACCTCACACTCACTTTTTTACTTAACTGGCATTTTTGTGTCTTTTTAGTAAGAACTGAATCTCAAGAAAAGGTTGAATGATTAATGTTACCTTGGGGAGACAGATGTATTTATGAGGAAATTATCCACTAGCACTTTATGTATATTTTACCCCTCTACTTCCCTAACTGTCCGAGGAATGCGTGACTTTTGGGACCTGTCATACACTTGCTTTTTAGCATACCTTGCAACTTTGCATTGAAAACTGTATATGCTATGTCAGGAAATAGGAAATGGAGTAGAAATTTTAGTATAAAGCTTTATGATAATCTGGCTAGGCTTGGGATTATATTTAATGTTTGCTGTAGCTGTCAGACTGACTGCTGTCCCCCAGTGCCATTATTTTTTTTCTACTCTGTGTTTTTTTTTTTTTTTTTTGAGGGCAGGGATTGTTTTCCTACACACTTTCCTTAAAAGATTTTTATTGCTTTTCAACTCTAATCCACAATTATCACTCTGTTGTTTTGTTTATAGGATGGTAAGTTTTGGAGGGGGAGGAGGAGCGTTCTGCAATTTAATGATTCATTCCCAGTCTTTTAGTGGGCTGGTGTACCTCGACTTTAAATTATGTATGTAGAGTTGCTTTAGAATATACCTGCCTGGTAAATAGATTTAGATATTCTATGCATAAATTCATGTTCCTTAAGCTATAACAATTGCATTAGCTAAAGCCCAGGAAATTTTAAGGAAGGATTTCACTATGACTACATTTAAAAAACTCTTACAAGTCCTTTGCAAGGTTAAGACTTTGTAGCTACTTGAATCCAGCAATGACTTTCATCAGAGGACCTCCTTTGTTATTGCTGTACACCTATTTTATCACCAGACTTGTCAAAAGTGAGTTCTATCATCACAAGCTACTTTTTTCTTAATAGGACACCCCCAATTGATTATTTCCACACTCCCCTGAAACTTCTCTAGTTAAAATGCCCAGTAATCTTCCAATTGCTAAATCCAACTCTCAGGGATGAGACCAAGATGGTATCATTAGAGTTTCCCTGCTTTACTCCTGGAGGGATAATCTGAAATCTATCCAGGAGGGCACTAAACAAATAGGGTCTTCTGACTTGAAGCAAAATTGGAAGATCTTTTTGACATTAGAGACCAGCACAGGCCACAACAGAAAGGGCACTGAAGAGGCTCAATTCCATGGACCAAGAGGTAAATGTAGAGAGATGCCTCGAAGCTCTGGTTCAAGGCAGGAATCTATATGGGATGCAGAACTCTAAGCTTCATTCCTGTTTGGCCAACAGCCCTGAGGCAGGGATAACTGAGTAAAGTGGAGGTACCCCCTGATTGAGGAAAGATCATGCAGAGAAACTGGGGTGTGCCTAGTGGAGCAGGCCACCAGTGAAAAACAACAAGGACAGAGCACTGGACTGTATTCATCCTCCCCACCCTTAGAGACTAGAACTGATTTGTGAAGTGCACAGACTGCAGAGAGTTGGGGTTTGGAAAGTTGAGAGTTTAGATCCTTAGAGATGAGGGCTATTGGTGGTGTGACAAACATAAACCCCCTGAAGATCGAACACAAGTAACTGGACCATTCAGTCCCTTCCTGACTGCCTTACTTAACAGCTGCAGATCTGACTGACAGTATTTGGAAACCAGGAAAGGTCAAGCATCTAAAATCATGTTAAGACAGGAAATACTAAAAATAACAAACTACAGAGCTACCCACTAGAAAAGGAGGAATTCTGCAAATCTCAAAGTCATTGCTAAGAACACTTTAAAAAATCCAGCAAGCTATAAATCAGCAGAATGGGCTGATGAAATAATGCAACAGTGGCACCTCAAGTCCTTATTGTAGAATTGGGCCTACCAGAGGGGGAGCAGGAGTGTGGAGAGGAAAGTATGGAGGGGACCCAGAGGACTATTGGTGTCTCGGTAGTAGGCATGGTGTGGTAAACTACATCTGAAGATGTGTGATCATATACTTCTGAGTCACATACAGCATTGTAGATCAATGTTACATTTTAAAAAAAAAGTTATGTGGGTATAATCTGAATATTTACAAATAACTGACACTTTCTATTTTTCAAATTTGTTAAAAACGTATGACAATAAACTAACAAATAAATCAATTCAATTCTCTGTTTTAAGTGTTTGTCTTCCCTGGATCTCTACAGCATTATTACTAATGATGGAGTCTTCCATTGTTTTCCATTGTTTTATTCATTAACTCCTGCTTCTCCTCTCTCTCCCTGATCATTTTTTCCCACTTCCTAACTGGCCTTTACTTCTACAACTCTGGTTCCCATGTATTAAATTCTCATCAGTGTTTATACCAGCTCTTCTCCTTTATCATCTCAGAAACCATCTACATGCCTGTGAGTTTTAAATCTTCATCTCAGTCCCAATCTCTCCTGTGATTCAGACACTCAAATCTACCTTTCAGTTTCACAGTTTCTTCTCACAGAACATTAACAGACTGATTTTGGTTTTATCCTCCCTGTCCCATTTCAGAATCTATTCTTTTTATTTATTTATTTTTTAATTAAGGATGGCACTCCAAATGTAAAGACCTGGGAATAATATCCTGAGTCTTTTGCCTTTCTTTTCATCATACCCCAGTAAGTTACCAAAACTCATTAGATCCATGACAGAAATGTTTCACAAGTTGAAGTCCTCTCCTACAGCACTGCCTCTCCTTATCTGTAAAATAGATTGATGTGCTGATGACCAATAAAAGCTATTAGTTATTTGGAGAACAATCAATTTATTCAAAAAGCCATACAATAGAAGAGATAGCAGATAGTGTGTGCATGGGAGGAGCCACAAGCCTGTCCCACAAATTCAAGTCTGGCTTCATGGAGAACCACCCTCCCTGTTCCATACCTGGAGAAAACAGTGGGAGATTTAAGGCATTTTGGCTACTGTCGCTTTCTGGTTTATGCATACTCTTTTTCTAGTATACTCATATAAATATGGTTTTAAATATTAACTCACAAGAAAGTATCTCTTAAGTCATCTTCTTGCCAGTATTTTCTCCCTATCCTGTAAGCATTCTACAACTGATTCTATAAGTAACTGCTAATCCTGTTATCCAGTATGAAGAATTCATTTCTCCATCTTAGCTGCCTTCAGATGAAGTTCAGACTCCTTAAACAAGAATTGTAAGACTCTCAGTGTCTGCAACTTGAGGATAAAGGACCTCATAAACTCTTTCAGCTTTGAAACCCCCCAGTTATTGTGCTACATTGATGGGGTGGTTGGGTGTTCACTGAGTCATATTGCACCCTCTGCACCACAATGTCTCTATAATCTTATGATTTAATCTCAGTTTCCATGACCCTGAACTGTGACCTCCACAAGTGCACCTTAACACCCCTCTCTCTCACACACATACCCACATACACACACAAACATATGTGCACACATGTCCTTTTAAATTGGACCGGAAAGCTAAATAGATCTGGGAAACTGACCTTCAGCTGCCTAGATTAGGCTTTTCACTAGTGAGTAGGACTTTATTAAGGTGAATGTTCTGAGCATATTTAAACACAATAACTTTTTCCTTTGCTCTGCTCAGCACCAGGTGATTTTGGGTTCTTCATAATGAGACCTTTATGGGTTCATGGAGGTAAAGCACAGGAATGTTTGGGAATCCATCCAAAACTATGGCCCCTAAAAGTCTCTTACACTCACTCTAGTCCATATTCAGCCTCCCACAATTCATCAAACTCACCATTTCACTGTTGTTATCAGTGGCTTCTGCTCCAGATAAAATCATCTTATGTAGTGTCTGTATTCTCTGCTTTAAATTTTGTGTGGCAGTTTTTCCCTGAGAACTCAATTTTCTGATGGTTCCAAGAAAAGTGATTTATTTTCCATTTGTTCAGCTTTTTACTTGTTGTGGATACCTGAATGATGATTTCCAAGTTCTTTAGATGTCAAGCCTGGAACTAGAAGTCTTCCGTGTATTTTCTTTTAAAAATCAAGTGTATGCAACTCAACAAAAACAAAGCCAATAACCCAGTCAAAAAAATGGGCAGAAGAGCTCAAAAGGCACTTCTCCAAAGAAGAAAAGCAAATGGTCAACAGATACATGAAAAAATGCTCAACATCACTTATAATCAAGGAAATGCAAATCAAAACCACTATGAGATACCACCTCACACCTGTGAGGATGGCACACATTAAAAATACCAGCAACAACAAATGCTGGAAAGGATGTGGAGAAAAAGGAACTCTTCTACACTGCTGGTGGGAATGTGAACTGGTTCAACCACTATGGAAAGCTGTATGGTGATTCCTCAAACTGCTCAACATGGAGCTTCCATACGACCCAGCAATACCACTTTTGGGAATTTACCCAAAGGACACAAAAACAGTAATCCGAAAGGATACATGCACCCATATGTTCATTGCGGCACTGTTCACAATAGCAAAGGTATGGAAGCAACCCAGATGTCCAAAAATAGATGATTGGATCAAGAAGATGTGGTACATATACACAATGGAATACTATTCAGCATTCAAAGAAGATAAACACATGCAATTTGCAGCGACATGGATGGAATTAGAGGGGCTCATACTCAGTGAAATAAGCCAGAAAGAAAGAGAAAAATATCGAATGGTTTCACTTATAACAGAACTATAAGGAAACCAAATAGAAGAGAGACAATCTGCGGGGGTGGGGGGGGGTGGGGAGGATAAGGGCACAAAATGGAATAGAAAAGAACACAAGGGACCATGGAGATGGATCATGGGTGAATTGGTGGTGGGCTACCCAAGGGAAATACAAAATGTAAAAGACATAAAAAACAATAAAATATATTAAAAAATAAATAAATAAATAAATAAAAATCAAGTGTATGGTAAAGCAGTTTGTTTCTCAAAGGAAAATAAATTCTGGTCCTTGACCCCATTGAAGATGGGTATATTATTATAATGTTTTGTAAAAAATAAAAACATAAGTTTAGACCTAAATTCCACTAGTCTATAGTTCTTACCCAACTTCTGAAATATAATCCATTTGTAAAATAATTCAGAATTCTACAAAAATGCTGAAACTTTCACGAACAGTATCAACTTAAGATTGTGTGGTTGTATCAACACATTTTTGAGGACGTAACACAAGGAAGATACTGCCTAATTCTGATACTATACACAATTTCTATATTTTAATGAAATTAATATTTATATAGAAATCATAATGTTGTTTAGAATGTTACTGATAACATCAAGGATTTTCTTTTTCATTTTCTATTTTTGGTCAAGAAGCATAGCTCTGCTAAGATGCAATTTTTTAAATATCAATTTTGATAAGATTTGCTTTAATAGTTTTACAAATGCATTATATTCAAAACAAGAAATGTGTTCATTGCAACATTACTAAAATTTGTAGTTTATATCACTATCTAAATTTATTTGAGTACAGAACATAAAAATATTGTTTCTGCAAATTTATCACAAAAATATATGATTTCATATACCTTTTATCTAATGACCTGATTCATTTTCAGATATGTAAAAGTGTTAAAGATATCTTTCTTTGAGGTCGGCATGCATGCCTTTATCCAAATGAGTCCTATGAGACTCAATACCGTTTTCCAACCCACTTCTCTGTTTGATTATTAAACTATATTTGAACAGTGGGCATAATATTAAATGGCCCTTACCCTAGACACATTTCAATAAGCAACAAAAATGAAGTTATTGGAATACCATGGCAGTAACTGATGAAAATCACTATCCAAATGATTTGGCTGATGTTTAGTTTGATTTTATTATAACATCTCTGGTAGAGACTCTTAATACATAAAACAATCTCAGATTGAGAAAAATGCATATTTGCCAAGTTTTGAAATGGGACTTAACTGAACTTGAGTATTAGTTCTTGACAATTATTCAATATCTCTAAGTCACAGTTTCTTAATCAGGAAAATCACATGCAAAGTTGGGCAATCAAATGAAACAATGAGTGTAAAGCCTCAACTCCTTGGCTATTTCCTCTTTCAATGAATCATTAACTTGACTTGAACATTTTATACCTGGTTCCCTGGAAAAGCATCTTACATGTAGTAAGATCTAATAGAAAATATCAGGCAATATAATACATGTAATATATACACACATACTCACACATGTGTTAGTTGGTAGGGAAGACAGAAAAGGTTATTTTTAATGAGCAGTTAGATTGGCTGAAGAATGTGTAGGCAATCATATCTGGAAATGATTAGCATTGTGGAAATAAAGATTTATACATAGCAATATAGAGACATCTTAGAATTATAACCCATGCTCACCGATTTAACCTTCATTAGAAAAAAATTTTGGAAAGTTGATGTCTTAACTTGGTATTTCAGGCATGACTTTTTTACCCATGCGGTGTTGACAGGGTATTCAAATTTAGTAGTTACAAAGGAATTCTTAAAATCCAGGTTTTATAAAGACCCCAAAAGTCATATCCTTTAATATGCATATACCCACAAATATTAAGGAAATAGAATAGGTTCTCATGTTAGTCTCCAGTTCTTCATTCGGAATTTGGAGTTAAATTAAAACCACTATGGTAAATAGCCTAATAGATCCCATGCTGATCCAGCCTCAGTACTCTGTGATTATATTTCCTTGTCTAATGCAGCCTGGCTTGTACTTCTGATTGCTTCAGTGTCTCAGGCTGTTAGCCTTCAGTGGTTATCTTATGAATAGCTGCATGATACTATTACTTTGTCTCTCAAACAGAGTGCACTCTTCATGCAGTCTTTCTACTGTAATAATGTCTTCTAAGATGCCCATGGGCAGAGTGTGACCATTTTGGCCCTCTTTGGTAGTAATTATGATCCACCCCCTCCTGTTTAGAGCACCAAGAAGTACCTGTAGAATATAAACTAAACACCTTCCCCAAAAGTATTAAACCTAAAAATTTACTTCATTAATGTAATGTGGGATTTTTATGTGTGTCATACTGAAACTTAGTGAACGTGACTAAATAAATTAGGTAAGTGTAAAACTCTGATAGGTCAGCAGAAGGTGAAGGGCTTTCTTTTCCTCTGATCCCATGTCTGGAACTCCTTTTATCCACTGTGCCCCTAGGAGAATAGACTATTTGTTAAGTGCTTAAAGGAGGTTTATTGATAATGCCAACAGCAGTATAGATAGAACTCAAGTGAGCATTACTGAATTATTGCTTTCTCATAGCAGGTATCAAATCTTTTTATCTTGTGTTTTGCTTAACTCTAGATATGAAATATAAGAAAAAAGATTAAGAAAAATAAAGCAGAATCACTTAAACATGTAGTCTCATAGTATGAAAGAGGAAAGAATGCGAACTAGTGAATGTTAGGGGAAGGCATGCAGATCTTATAAAGAAGGAAAAATTAACTTGCCATATATTTATATAGTCTGTTAAAATAACCCTTTCTTTTTTACTTCTCTTTTTCTTTTGTAATGTCCTAAATAGGAAGAGGAATGAGTTATCTGGCAAATTTAGTTTTTGCAAACTTGTACATTGATGAGAGTGCTATTGAAATGCATTACTAAGAATGATTTTCAACACACTAAAGTGTCATTTCCTTTCTTCATGGACCAGATGCTGAAATACTATGTGATAAATATAATAGGTTTCACTTGTAAAGAGAGGGAAGTGGATAAATCATTGCTTCTTCTTTAGGACAAAAGGTAAAAGGGGTTTATTTTAATGTTTTTCCAAAATTGCTTCTATTTATTAAATGTGTCTACTCTGTGTGTATGTCTGTAAGTGTATGTGATATTTCAGATATATAGTATAGATACATAAAATCAATAATTTCAGATAGAATTTTTCATCCTATCAGTAATTTGGTTTGGTTGTCTCAATGGTAAAAGTAAAGATTTTGGCTAAGGTTTTCATGAGTGCATAAAAAGACATGAAATATACTAAAAACATTAAAGACTGAATTAGAAATTTTAGGATATAATTGTGTATATTTTATTAAAGATATTAACTGGATTCAAAATATAATTAAACATGTTAATTTGTCTCATTTCCTAAATGCTTTTGGTTTTACCCTAATACTTTTCACCACCTTTACTTGAACAAATATTGGTTGGGCATCTAACTGAATTAGATGTAGGAAAGGGATACAAAAAGAAAAAAATAAAGTCTGTCTTTAAGAAGTACATGGTCTAAGCCATATAGCCAAATATAGGCATAATATAATGTGTACACCTTAAGTAGAGTGTGAAAGTTGCTATAGATAACTACCTATGGGGATATAGGAGAAGCCACAATTACTACAAAGTGAAAGAATTATTAAAATATCTTCATGCAAATGCTAGACTTTTGTTTATCTTAGAGAATGTATAAGATTTACACAGCATAGAAACAGGGAAACAGGGTTTAGTATTCTCATTAGCTGTGTAATATTAGTGATAGAGAAGTTACAGAACTGAGAATATAAATTCTTCATGCAGTATTTGAGTTATTTTGTAAGTACACTGCCTATGTTCAAATCTAAGCTTTCTCATTCCCTATTTGGGTAACATTAACTGCTTACCTAAACAACTTAGGTCTTGATTTCCTAACCTTGTAAAGTGAAGAAAATATTGCTCTATACCTCATGGAGCTGTTGTGAGGAAGAAATAAGAAAAGTTCACATAAAATGTCTTTGAATTTAAAATAATGGTATTCATTTATTGATAGCTGCCTGTATACCAGGAGAATTAGAAGAATTGTTTTTAATTCTCCTAATAATTCTTTAAAATGATGTTGTAATCATATGTATACTGTAAACATATTATATATAATATATATCACCAATGATCATATAAATTGAGATTTTTGCCAAACGTCTAATAGGGAGCAAATGACACAGCCAATATTTAAATCTAAATGTCCGATTAAGCAGAACTGGGGCTAATAGAGGGGAAGGGAAAGTGGGAGTGGGTACACAGGTGGAAGGGAGCACAATGGTTTATGGTAAAGGATGGTGAAATGGGGTGGGAACATACATCTGACAAGGTGTGAACCTGTCCCCCTAAATCCTAAAGTGTTGTAAATCAGTGTTACCTCAATAAAGGGAAAAAAATAGTTGCCGCCTAAATAAATAAACTTCAGATTAAAATATTGATGCTCGGTTTCCTTCACTACTAAGGATGAGCCTCAGCAGCTTTAGTGGTGACATGAAGTGGATGTTTAATTCCTTAATTGCTCTATGAACTTATTCTTTGTCTATAGAACTATTGGTTTCACAAATAAATTTTATTTTCATTTCATATATTTTAACTATACAAAATCAAAGTTTTTGCTTTTAAATAATAAGGAAGATTACATAGTTACTATTTACTTCATATCTTGCAGATGAAATTATCTTGACTTGATTTGACAAATCTGAGTAGGAAACAGCCTTGGAAGAAAGAATGCACTAGATATATACTACATTTCAAATTTTATTCATATTTCTATAAAGAAAGAGACCCTCAGGATGTATAAGCAATGAATATGAATAAACAATAATCCAAGAAAAATGATCATTACATGGAAATACCTCTTTCACACTAATAATAAAAAAAAAATGCTAATAGAAGCCAACTGAGGTGTCATTTAATTCTTATCAAAATTGAAATGATTCTTAAAAAAATTATTAATGAACAGTGGTGAATCTGGCTTAAAACTACCATATTCATATGTGACTGGAAACTTCATAAATTTGTATAGTATTTTTAAAGAGAGGTCAGACAGTATATATAAAGTTTACAATAGTTTTCCTGTCACCGGGTAGTTCAACATATGGTGAATTATCCTGAAGAAACATTTCAAAAGAGGAAAGGTAAATTGTGAAAATATTTGCAACATCATTATCTCTATTAGTGAAACATTGCTCTCTAAAGAAGAAAGGAAAATATTTAAAAACAGAATTACATTATAGCAAAATGCAGCAGAAAGAAGATATATATATTTGAAGGTTGTTTTTTTTTCTTCTATTCGGTTGATGGATGATAGAAATTTGTCCCAATGAATCTTTAATATCGTTGAAATAAAAATAGGAACAAATAGAGGCCATGTTTTCAAACAAGTTAGAATTGAAAGTCTAACTGAATTATAATTTGACTAAATCTGCATGGACATTTTTTTCATTTTGGCTTTCCTGTTGTAGCTTCTGTAAACTTTAGACCCATTTTATAAAAGCTGATACTGCAGAGATGTGTTTCACTTCTCATGCAATTGTGCTCTTACTAGGTTATACAGATGCCAAAGATTTCACAATCCTTTGTCAGTGCATTAACATTTAGTAGGCATTGTAACTTTATGTGAAATTAGTTTTACTCTTGGCTTTGGAAATGACACTTACAGGTATATTTGAACTGTGTGAATTCTTTACTAACTGATAACAAAGTTTGAAGTGTACGTTCTCGACTGCAAAAGGATTACACTGATGATAATTAGAGTGAAAAATTGAGGTAATCTATTAAGTCTAATGAAAGCTTTTGAGACAAAATGGGAACAATGTTGTGGATGAAGTTTTTTTGTTGTTGTTTTTCCATTTTCTACTTATAAATAATTCAGAGAGAAAACTTATTTCCCAATATGGAACAATAGAACTTTAAAGTTTTCACATTAGTGAAATATGAACTTTTATAGAAGCATAACTGGGGATACTAAATCAAGTTATCTTTGAAGTATTTTGTCTTTGAGTTGTTCATATGATTTCTTGTACTCTATCTATGAATTTGATGAGTATCTACTAAAAGCCAGGAACTCTCTGGTCATTGAATCAGAAATAAAAACTCCTGCATCATTGATGTAACTTGGATTCAGAAACAGTTTGGACTCTCCTCTTACATAGTTCACAGGCTAGAAAGATTTACAGATTAAAATGTTTTACCTTTTTATCAAAAATATTCCTATGTAGAAGACTGAATAATATGAGATGTTTCCTCTGTATTTAGATGAAAACAGAGTAATAACATTTCAAATATGAGGACCAAAACCATAGAAAAATACATAATGAAAAGGCCAGTAAATAGGAAGAAAAGAAAAAATGTCTAATTACGTAGTAAATGTAGATAAATAATACTATGAGAGTCTATCCTTTACAAACTGAGCTCAAAGTTGAAAAGCTTTGCCATGTATTCCCAATTGCTTTGAACTACAGCTTTTAAATGAATTTAGTTAAACTTTCTTGTCATCTCAGTTTTTAAAAATCATTTGTTTGTTCACTTGCTTTGCTTGGCAAGTAAAACTGTCATCTAAATCAAGTAATAGAGTAAATTAAAAAAGGGGAAATGCCAGGAGAGTCCGGATATAAATTACCCAATTTGGTTTCTTGTAGCAGTCAATTTTCCCAGATAATTGCTTCTTTTACTTTGTCTCTGCCTGAGAAAAGAGAATATAAGTGCCATGTTTACCCTCACTGCCTCCTTCCTCCAAGGTGACCCAGTCCTCCAAGGAACACAAACCTCAGTCAGATCAACAGGATTTATATAAAGCAGAACCAGTCTACAAAATGATACGTGTACAAAGATTGTCATTGAAAACTGCAAATTAATTTCCTGGGTAATATTTTAAACCATATTGACAGAATCAAGTCATAGCCTTGTTTGTCAATATGTCTCCCCAGAGTAAACATTTGCATATGATTTTTTGTCATTCATTTCCTGGACAAAATTTAATTTTGGTATACTGGCTGCCAGAGCTCTCAGTTAAAACTTTGGCTGTGCTAAATTCATCATTCAGCTTTAGAAAAAATAAGAAATGATCAGACAATGTTGGTTTTATGCTAAATTTATTAATCAAACATATGAAACTGTTTCCAATGAAAAGCCATATAATATCTTAGGATGAAAAATATTCTTAAAATGTATTCTTCAGACTGGCAGCAGCAACAATTTTTGAGACTGTATTAGACTTGCAAATTCTTGACCCTCTACCCCAAATGTCAGAAACTCTGGGGTGAGACTCATCAGTCTTATTTTTAATCAAGCCCTCCAAATAGGCATAGATTGTGTCATAGACTACAGATTGTGCTTGGAAAGGTGAAAGGACGTATCTGTGATATTGCAAATATATGAGAGAAGCTCAGGAAAATTACGGGAAAGAAAAGAAATGATAAAGACAAATACTGGATGGTATCATTTTTATGTGGAATACAGAGAAACAAAGGGTCATGCAAAAACCAAAACAAACCTAGAAATAAATAGAAAAATAAAAAAAAAAATTAGAAGAAACAAAAAGCAGAGTTTTTTCTCTGGTTCCTAATTTAGTAGTGACTATCTTTCTGAAGTAATAAAACAGATGGCTTGGCAGTAGAAAATCTAGCTCATAAAGCTCTGATAAAAGATCACAGGAAATATTTATTTCAAAATTTGCATAACTTTGTTCTATCTAGAACCTCTGATAAAAGGTTACAGGAAGTATTTGCTCTAAATTTTGCAAAACTCTTTGTTCTAAGGGAAATTATTTTTTTCCTTTTCAGCTAAATGGTTGTTTTCTCTCACAGGAAAATATTTTCTTAGGTCAGTAAGAAAAGCTACCTCTCTCAAAAACTCACACCTATAAATTCAAGTATGCATTTACATATATAAAGATTTATGAGTAGGCTCCAGGTAAGTCTGCTTTTTAATGTTAAAATTAAAACTTATGAGCAGGTAGAATATATTGCTATATAGGAGAGATATGTAAATTTAATCATATTTATGTCATTGCTGAAATAGTATTTTAATTAGAAATTTCAGTTTGAGACATAATGCCAAAAGGGCCTAGGTGGTTAATGTATAAATGTATTTTTCTGTGTATTTTGTAGAAATATGGAACAGTGGAATAGTTTCCCCAACCAGCAGGAGGACCTTGATAGCTGTTCAGATTCTGTGAAATATGATGCTCACACAATGACAGCTTTGCTTCCTCTGAGTAAGTAGAAAAAGGGTGGGATGTCCTGAGATTGTCTTTAGAGTTATTGACACAATGTAAAATTATAGTCTTGAGACTTATCTTAAATGTGTATATATGTTAAAATAACACTTATTGGATGAATAGTCTTCTCTCCTGAGACACAATAAATATTAATTGAGGTAACAAAGTATTGTCATAGATTAAAGTAGTTCTAGCATTGATTAAATCTTCTGATTTCTCAGTTGTTGGGCTAAGTCCTGGAGATGACTAGGACCCTAGAACCGTGAATTAATACTTGAAAAACATGGGTATTATTTTTGTTTCCTAGGACTGTTATAGCAAATTACCAAAAATTGGGTGGTTTAAAACAGCACATTTTCAAGATCTCATTTCTGAATGTCAGAAGCCAAAAATCAGTGATAACAAAGCCATACTAACTTTGAAGCTTCCAGGGAAAAATCTTTCCTTGCCTCTTCCTAGCTTCTAGTGACTCCTAGTAATACTCAGTGTTGCTTTACATTTAATTTCATCATTCTAATAACTTCCTCTATCTTCACATGACCTTCCTGTCTTTACATGTCTTTTTTTTTTTAAGATTTATTATGCATACAAGCTGGGGTACAGGCCAGAGATGTGCGGCGACTAGAGGGTTCACCAGAGACAGAGTGGGGAGCAGAACAAGCAGATAGAGGGAAACACACTGTTGAGGGGAGCAGCGGGCGAGGCAGGAGAGGTCTGCCCCGCCATGTGGGAATCTCCCCGGCTGGTCATCAAACTCGCGTCACTGTCACCACTGCTAACAGCGCCACAGCACAGTGCTTAACCGCTGCGCCACCAGGGAGGCCTTACATGTCCTTTTCTTATAGGGAAACCTGTCATTGGATTAGGGTCTCCCCTAATCTAGCATGACTTCATCTTAACTTGATTATACCTGCAAAGACCCTATTTCAGAAAAGGTCACATTCAGAGGTACCTGGAGTAAAGACTTCAACAGTGTCTCTTTGCGAGACACAATTCAGACCCCTGCAGAACTGAAATGGATGCCCATATAGTTTATAACAAGAGCTCAAAAGAAACAGTACTTGGCTGTATCAGAGCAGATTTGTTTAGAACAGCAGGTAAGAGGTCTTATAATTTTACTAAGCCTAAAACACCTTTCACCAAGGGAAGGGATGCGGTTGGTGAGAGGCCAAAGAGACACTTCAGAGGAAGCAGCATATACAAAGTAACAGGATTGTATGTAAGTTCTAACATAGACCAACTAGAATACACATTAAAGCTTCAAGGTATGATGAATCTCTTATGCTGTGCAAACAAAAGAAGGGGAATATGAGGCCGAAGGAGGAACGATAACAGTAACAGCTATTAAAGGTAGAGATGCTGAGAGCTTTTGGAGGGAGGACAGATGAATTGGGAACACAGGAAAGACACTATAGAGACTTTTGAGAATGACTTAAAAAGTAGAATATAAAGAATTATTTTTAAGAATTTTCTCTCTTTTTCTTTCATTCCCTCATAGAGCTTTGCTGAACTGTGTCTAAATTTTGGTTTTAAACTTAAGAATTTGTAACCTAAAAACAAAATTTACTTCTTATTGAACAGTAAAAGCAATGACCCTAGGAGAGAAATTTTTAATGGACAAAACAGTAATATATTCTGAAATATCCAGAGGGTGGTCTTCATCATCCATTCCAAAGTTTAATCAAAATGTGAATTTTGTTTGTTATTTCATTTTTACATTGTATTCAAAGCATAAAAGGTATCCAAATACAAAATTATTAAGCTAGAACTAAAAAGAAAATTATCCTGCATACTTATTATTGAAAGTAAATTTTCCTCTTGCCTGATTTAAAATCTGAAAACAGTTCAGAATGAATAGTAAATAACCTGATGCATTTTATATTCACCCATAATTTATTTCTATATGAAATAGGGATAAAGTATATGTTTGCATATTTTGATATCAAGATGAAAGTTTACCAACTAATACTTCAAAATGAGACCAGGGCAACTTGTAGAGATAGTGCCATTATCATGGTGTTAAGTTAATAGATAAGAAAATCAAATGTCCACAGAGATATATGTCTTGATTTTTCCTGTCACTATCTCATTTATTTCCCACTGAAAAATGAGGGCCTGTTTTTCTTTGTCCCCAGTAGGTTTGCTAGTAACAATATAATTGCTTCTTTTATTATTGCATGTAATTTTTCTTCCAATAGGGTTGAGTGTAACAATATGGACTGGAGATTATAAAAATTTAATTAAGTAGAAAAGTAAGTTTTATAATAGCATCTTGTGTTTTTGTTTTTTTAGGTCCTAAAAATGGCCCTGCCCTTCAGGAGAAACTGAAGCCCTTCAAATATGCACTGATTGCACTTTATCTCCTTGTTTTTGCAGTTCTTATACCTGTCATTGGAATAGTGGCAGGTACAGTATTCAAGATTTCTGAAACTCAATAACTCACCCCATGAGTTAGTTATTGTAGAACCAAAAAGAAGTATTCTGGTTTTTGTATTTTGGAGCTTCAAAGGAAAAAAGATCACAAACTGTGTCTCAAATTTATTTATCTATCTATTTATTAATTATTATTTATTTATCTTACAGAAGGATGGGGGTGTAGTCCAGAGGTGCAGGAATGAGAGGATTTACCAGAGACAGAATAGGGAGCAGAACAGGCAGATTTACTGAAATACACTGCTAAGGGGAGCACCTGGGCAAGACAGGAGAGGTCTTCTGTGCCATTTGTGTGTTAGCTTCCTGGTCAGGATAAAACTCAGGCAGTAGTAGGGATAACACTGCGACTTAACTCCTAGGCCACCAGGATGGCTCAAATGTATCACTTTTAAACAAACCATGGCCCACCCCAGGGAGTCCAACTTCTTCTAATGGTCCATGCAGAATAAGTCTAAAAGAAGTCTAAAAGAATTCATATGGAATATAAAATAACTAATCTAAGAGTCAGATAAAGACAAGCTTAAAAACTAACCCTTGATAGCTGACTGTAGAACTGAAGTCTCAAGGAGAGGGGCTTATGGGGAAGGGGTAAGAACAAAGAGGGAAGAAAATGCCATGGACTATGGTGGTGGACTATGGGTGGAAATACTGGATGATGATGTCCAAATATTAGCTCAATTAAAAATCATTTTTTAAAAAAAGAATTCAGGTTTCTAGCCATATTCAAAGTCTCTGATCTATTAGAAAATACTACTAAGTCAACATATTTGTTCTAGCATTAAAAATGGACCTTAAGGGACAATTTTGAAATAGTTTTGTAAAATTTGTTAGTTTGAGTTTTCAATTATTAATGTCAAATCTATTCCCAATCAGTGTTATATTCCTAAGCTTAATTAAATGGTACTTTATAGATGTAGATATAGAAATAATATAAAGAAATAAATCATAGAGTTGATGGATGCATAAATGAGATTGTCATAGTGAAACCAGCACTCATACTGAATTTAGTAAATGTGCTGAGATCCAATTAACAAATATATTTTTTGTTCAATTTATTGATAAATTACATAAAAATGATACACACTCAATGTAGTCTTTGTGTGAATGATATCAAAATGTGGTCACATTTTTTCTAAATATGTTAACTTTACAAAGAATATAATGGGCAAATATGATTTTTTGATTGGAATTTAATTCCATGATGGCTTAATACTTACTTTGCAATATATAAAATCTATAATAGCAACCATAATAAAACAATTTATTTAAATAAAGGTGGTGAAGACAGTGCTCTCTAGGATTAATAATATTTTTAATGAAAAATATATAAAGTATTTTATTTTTTTTTAATAATTTGTTATCAGTCAATATTTCTCTGTTCAAAACTGAATGGGTAATAATGCACACCTGAAACTTGTATATTATAGTGCGTTGTAACTTCAAAGCATTAATTAATTTAAAAAATGGAATTTGTGGTGTTAAAACACACACACAACACACATCCACATAGCCAGGAGCTTTGAAAATTTTTGATACAATTCAAAATAAGTAATAGCATTATGCATACCCAGGAGAGAGATATAGATATATATGTAAATACTGGTATAAAACTACTCAATGATGAGTTGATATATTCTGATAATTCTGTTCTTTTTCATTTTATTTAATTCTAGTAAGGACCTTTAGTTTTGTTTTTATTGTGATATCATTTAAAATTACAGGACCACACACTTCACTTCAGGTGTTGTTACCACACCACACCCACGATTAAGGCACTGAAAGTCCACCACCATAGTCCATCGTGACCCTTCCTCACCTTGCCCTTCCCCTCTTCTTCCCCTTCTGGTAATATAATTTTTTTTTTTTTAGTCTTTTGGGCTTCTGGGATTTGTTAATATTTTGACTCTATCTGGCCCTTTGTTTTCTTTTGCTGTATTCCACATAAGTGACAACATCTGGTATTTTTCTTTCTCCTCATGACTTACTTCACTTACCATGATCCCTTCCAGTTCCATCCATGTTGTTGCAAAAGTCAATATTTTATCATTTTTTGTAGCTTAGTAATATTCCATTTTGTGTATATACCACATCTTCCTAATCTACTCATCTGACTTTGGTCACTTAGTTTGTTTCCATAGCTTGACTATTGTAAATAGTGCTGCAATGAACATGGACGTGCATATATCCCTTCATATTAGTGTTTTAGCGTTCTTCAGATAATGCTTATGCTATGAGAGTCATGTGCCTTATCTCATTTATCCTCAGCACCACTGTGTTGAGATGGTTCTTTTTATTAGATCTTTCAAGAAACCTAAGAAAGTACAAGATAAGGCACTCACCAGAATAACCTAGATGGTAATTGAGTGCAGCTACATTCTGGTAGCTAGATATTGTAACACCAAACTCTTATTTATACAACTACTCTGAGCTAAGAGTGGAACTAAATGTTTTCTTGTGTTATTTAATTCCAAAAAATATTTAAAGCCAGTACTTTGACCATATATTTTTTTAACCATACGAGGTGGTTCTTTATTGCTTAATTGTGATCAAATATGGAATTCAATGAAAAAGAAATGAGGCTTATGTGTGTGTGTGTGTGTGTGTGTGTGTGTGAATAAATATTAGTAATAAATATACAAAGAGATAGAGATAGAGAAAAAGCAATGTAATCAAATCTTAATGTTTACTGACTAGTAATAAAAAAGATGTTTAACATTTTCTTCATTGCCTATAATTATATGATATTTTTATCTGCAAAATTAATGGTTATGCTTTTCATTTTTTGAAACTATGAACTCACTACTCCAAATCTTTTCAGAATAATTAGTTTGTTAGAAACATTTGCCCATTTGGAACTATATATCAAAACCTCTGAATATCCCCAAAATACCATTTAATAGAAATTTTTCTTTAGGAAACAATTAGCTACAAGTTTGTTCCTCAAAACAGTTACTACATTAGTGAAAACAGAATAAAACTGAGTGCTTAGACTTTGTTAAATAAATCTGGTAGGTCTGTACCCAGAATAAAATATAGTTATTAAAATTATTTTTAAACAATGTTAAATAATATTAAATTCTTTAAGGTCAGTAGTTATTAAAAGTAGTTTCCAAAATACTTATTAAATATAATCTTGGTTTTGTAAAATTATTATGATTTTGGAGACAGCCAGATTTACTATACACATATCAAAATGATAGCAGTGCATATGGTAAGCTTGATAGTATTTTATTATTACTCATATTTTCAACTTTTCTGCAAGGAATATATATCTTTCACAATAGATAAAGAAGGTATTATAAAAATAATATTTTAAGTAAAAACAATTTATTTGCTTACTTTTCTCTCTGCCTACTGTAAATTAGGCATATGTAATCCATAAGTGACAGTTCTCTTTTGGTTTTAGTGACCAGATGTGGACTATGAACCATATATATTCATATAGTAGAGACCACTGATATTCTACTTTTATGACTTATTGTGTTTGTCATCATCATTTTTCTTTATAATAGCTAACGTATTCAACATGCTTCAGACTATGTTAAGCATTAAGTCATTTTATCCTAACATCTGGCCTTTGGGATAAGATACAATGTATTTCATAGTCCAGAATTTCCTCTTGTAGTGTCAACTGCAATGGCCAAAATATTCATAGAAGTAGCAACTCAGAAAAAAATGACAATAATGTAATAAATTCTTATGAAAAGTGGATAAAGGATATTGTCTCACTCTCAGAGGCATATCTATCGTCATACAGAAAATTTATGTTAAGAAAATCAAAATAAACCTCTTTGGGAATAATATTTAGAATGTTAGAGTGAGTGGGAATGAAGTGATATAAAATGAAATGGTGTGGAATGGAATGGTATATGCATTTAGATGTAGGTCATGACTGTTTATTTTCACTTATATATGCAGCTCAATTCCTGCCTTGGGGAATGAAGAATTGCTCAGTTGTTTCAAAGAATATGAATGGCATATGTCAAAATCTCACTGGAATAGGAAACAACTGTGAAGATGAAATGAGATTTCAAGAAGTTGTTGCAGAGCAAATGAACAACATGGAAAAGAAAATCCAGTATATTTCAGAATCAGAATCCGATCTCATAAAATCAGAGCATTTCCAAAATTTCAGTATGATGAATGACCAAAGATTTAATGACCTTCTCTTCCAGCTAAGTACCTTAGTTTCCATAGTCCAGGGACATGGAAGCACAATAGATGAGATGTCCAAGTCATTAATAAGGCTGAATACCACATTTTTTTATTTACAACTCAATATTGACACACTGAATAGCAAAATCCAAGAGAATACATTTAAACAAGGAGAGGTAAGTTTTGTGTGTGTGTGTGTGTGTGTGTGTGTGTGTGTGTGTGTATTATGGTCACCTGCTGGCTTTGAATCTGTCTAGATCCTATCTTCTCAGGTAGTCCAATAAAACAAATGTCACACACCCACTGTCAACACCATCCAATTTATGGTGATTCTTCTAACAGTCTTATAAGAGGGTTTGAAGTGTATTTAGCACACACCTTCTCTAGATTCCCAGCAAAGGGGGCATTTTTTTTTTTAACTGGATATTGGCTCTTTTAAGGAATTTTAATTTTATAAATCTTGTTAAGATACTTCTTTAGACTGTCTAAACAAATCAATTTTATATCTTAAGAAATCTTGAGAGATTTTGTAAATTTTATCTGTATTTGTAAATTTTGCAACAGATCCAAAATTTCTTCAGAATCAAAGGAATGGAAATGTATTTACATGGATAACCTACAAAATCTAAATTTACATATATATATATATATATATATACACACACACACACACATATGTATATATATATGACACTCTCAATGTATCTGCAAGTCTTTATATCTAAAGATAACTATAATTAAACAATTATAATTGGAACAATGCAAAAAGTTTTTATTATCAGCATAGGATCAAATACACAAGACAAGAGAACATGACATATTCTAGAAAAAATTTTGACAAAATTTCTTTATAAGGGGCCAGAGAAACAGTTCAATGTTTGGGGACCACATGGTCTCTGTTATAGCAACTCAGGTCTGTCACTGTTGCACAAAAGTAGCCACAGAAAATGTATAGACAAATGTGTAATGATGTGATCTAATTAGATTTTATTTTCAAAAACAGTCTTTAGCCCACTGATTGTTATTTTCTCATTTGGGCTCTAGACTATCTTGTGGCCAACCCTCTATTGTTACTTCGTATTTATGAGAAAGAAACTAAGAAGCAAGTCATTTATTTGAAAAAATTATAGTTTATGTTGGGTAATTATAATTGTTTCTCTCAGTGAAGAATTAAATAACTAAAAATTTACTACTTATGTGAAAAGCTAAGCTAATTTTCGTATTAAGAATATCTAAGGTTTAAAATCATAATGTGAAGTCTACAAAATTACCTTTACCAGCTAACCAATGATGGTATTTTTGTAGTAGATATTACTTGAATAGACCCATTCTTAATTGAAGGATTTATTTTCTGTATAGTTACAATATTATACAGTGGAGATTTTTAAAAATAGATGCCACTGAGTAAAAAGATATGTCTGTAAAGCTATAGCATCAAGTGAAAATCAATTAAAATATTGACTAGAGAATAGACTACACAGGATGAAGAAGAATAACCAACATATTTACTATTTATAAAGTGCAATCACTCAGAACTTTTGCATTTTTACATGGTTCTTGTCTTAAGATGTTAGGAGGCCACGACACTGGTGTTTAAATATGGACTTCTGTTGAACTTCAAACACAATCCCAGCCTTGATACTCTTGATATTCTATGTCTATTTCATGTCACATCTTCCAAAATCTGAATGCCAGTGTTCCCCATATGGTTAATAAGTATCTACTCATGGAAAATGCTATGGAAATATCAAAGACTGAGGCTATGGAAAGGTTAGAGAAAATGTAAAGGGGAAAAAGTATCCATGGAGTTGAAGAATATGGGAGACAAAGGTAAATAAAATATCAATTTTAGAAGCAGTAACTAATTCAGTTGGAGGGAAAGAAAAAGAGAGAAGAAGTATCTCTCAAAACAGAAACAGTGACATAAAATGAGAGAAAAAATTGGCAAGATGGAAGAACACAGATGTATTTTGACATATATATAATTGGGAATAGAAACATAGCTCTCATATATTTAGCTGATTTGCATGGAAAGGTGTGTGAAAGTTCAGCCACTCAGTCAAAAAGGAAATGCTTAGAAATAAAAAAATAACTATAAAAGTTCTTTAATTTCCATGTTTGTATTTTGTATTCCATAATGTCCCTATAATATTGTATCTTTAAAAAAAAAGCTTCCAAAGCTTCTTAAAGTTAAATATTTGAGAATTACTTGTAAAGAATTGTGGATCCTTGTATTTCACAGGAAATAAAAAAGTTAGAGGAGCGTGTATACAATGCATCAGCAGAAATTATTTCTGTGAAAGAAAAACAAGTATATTTGGAACAGGAAATAAAAGGAGAAGTGAAACTACTGAATAACATCACTAATGATCTCAGACTGAAAGATTGGGAACATTCTCAGACATTGAAAAATATCAGCTTAATTCAAGGTAAAATATCTTATCACTCCAGAAAATGGCATATTAATGTATACTGTTATATACAGGATTTGGTATTCAAAAATCTTCTGATTTAAAATAGTTTTGGAGATGCATTTTTTTGAAAGGTTTATTTATTTATGCATACAAGCTGGGGTACAAGCCAGAGGCATGGGGTGGCTAGAGGGACAGAGAGGGGAGCAGAACAGGCAGATCGACAGAAATACACTGCTGAGGGGAGCAGCAGGCAAGGCAGGAGAGGTCTGCCACGCCATGTGAGAATCTCCCCAGCGAGGCATTGAACTCACCTCACTGCTGCCAACAGCAACACAGAGCAGCGCTTAACTGCTGCGCCACTAGGGAGGCCCAAGAGATGAATTTATTTTAATTATTCAGAGGAAGGGATCTTGAGATCATATGAAGATATAGTAACAGTATCCTGATTATCTTTAAATAAAAGGGAAAGAAATTTAAAACTCTCCCAAGATCTAATGAGTAATTGTTCCAAATATACCATTTGTACTTAAGAAGGATATGAGTTTTCTATAAGACACCAAGTTCTCGACCTGTCTATGAATCAAACTTGTTAGTTCTATTTTTTTTAATATTCACTTTCTTTCTTTTTTAATCCTTGCCTGCTTTATTTAGTAGAAATATCTTTTGAACACTCCAAAGTAGAGTGAATTTGTTGATTTTTCTTCAGTTCCTGTAGGTAAAATGGGTGAATTTCACTTACTAATTTTTAAATTAATATGTACTCATATATTGTTTACACTATGTTTTAGTAATTATTTACAACTTAAATATTTTGAGCAATTTTTAATTATGCAATCTGATTATCTCTTTTCACTATATTTTTATCTGTCTTATTTTGTACTTTGTTTTTTGTCTAGTCTTATGTTCCCTTCTCCACTTATAAATTAATATGTTTTCTCTTTCAATTTTTCTCTCTATCAAGTATACCAAAACATCTTCCCCTACATTCTAAAAGATACAAGGAACTTAAAATGCTTTGCTGATCACCACTTTTCCTTGTTTCCTGCTGTTTCTGAGTGTAGTTCATTTTGGTTCTATATTTTTAACAATATTATTTTACTTACATTATACAGATGGTATTTATTTGGATTTGTCCATAAGTTTATGAATTTTTCCCCCTTCTAAATGCATCTCAGGCATATTTCTAGGATACTTTTCTTTGTCATGAAGTATATATTAATATTTTGGAAACTCAAGAAGTCTGTTGGTGATGAGGTCTTCTGAGTTCATTTTCTGTTTTGCCCTTGATCTTTAAAATTGTACTACCACATACACGTTTCTTAAGTTGACAGCTATTTTTGCTATTTCTGTTAGTCTTTTGGAGATACTGATAACATTTCCTAGCTTTTACTTTACTTAGTATGTTAAAAATTACCTCTATCAATGCACTGGTCCTTCTTTGTCTTTAATACCAGTAATTTAACTAAACTTTTTGTATTGATGTTTTATCCAATTAATAATTTTTTTAAAGATTTATTTATTTATACATACAAGCTGGGGTTCAGGCCAGAGGCGTGGGATGGCGAGAGGGTTCACCAGAGACAGAGTGGGGAGCAGAACAGGCAGATCAGAAATACACTGCTGAGGGGAACAGCGGGCGAGGCAGGAGAGGTCTGCCGCACCATGTGGGATTCTCCTTGGCTGGGCGTCGAACTCGCATCGCTTGCTGCCAACAGCTCCACAGCGCAGCGCTCAACCGCTGCGCCACCAGGGAGGCCCCAATTAATAATTGTTTTAATTCCTATATTTCTATATTTAAATCTGTCATCAGTTCTGGAGGATTATCAATTCTAATCTGTTTGAATGTCTTTTCTTCACAATTCTCTGTCATTTCCTATGTAACTCTAATTAAATTTGTGTTAGATCTTATTCTAGTTTCCATATTCACTAAGTTTTGTTTGATAATTTTAACATAAAATTGTTTTTTGTTTTCTCATTTTCTTTCTTTTTTTTGACATTCAGTTAAGTTGGTTTATTTCATTGTATTTGTTTTAGAGACATGGACTCAAACTTCTGCGAATGTATGTTTTCACATAATTAAAATAAAAACTTTAAAATTTTACTAGTAAGAGAAACAATAATCATCATTCGCCAGTTGCATCATTGTCCAGCTAGTTACTCCAAGACCTTGAAAACTATATTTGATTTCTCTCTTACGTCCTACATTAGTTCTACCTATGAGTCCTATTACCTCTTTTTGATACAATTTTTCAAATACCCTTCTTACTCTCTCCTCACTACCATTCTAATCAAGCAATCTTGTGTCCTCGATTTCCCTGTTGGCCTCCCTGATTTTACTCTTAATCCCTTTGGAGAGAACCAGAGTACTATAAAATATACTTTGTTATATCTATTTTCTCTCATGCTTAAGACCATTTAGTGTTTTGGATTTGAAATAAAATCTGAATTACTTGGTCTGCCACTCACCTACTTAATCTTCCCTTATTTTCTAATCTCCCCTCTTGCATGCCCTCTGTCTAGCTTGGAAATCTGGAAGCATGGTATGCCTCCAAAAAAGTGTAAATCAGTAAGGAGGAAGTGCTGGTTTCACTTCTTGCTGCTCATAACATGCACCAATTTCCTTCTCTCTTAAAATGTTCTTAGATATTTGCTCCTCATTGACTCCAAAGTCACCTTTTAGAGATAATTTCTCCTACTTCTTTTACTACTCTTCCATCTTTATCATTATTTGCTTTAATTTCCTCATCATACATACTACTACCTGACATTGTTTATATACACAATTGCTCGTTTATATCATGTTCTTACGGTTTGTATTCTGTAATAGAATGTGAACTCCTTGAAGTTCTTGTCTTGCTTATCTCTCTCTCACTACCCAACATCTGCAAGAATACCTAGTAAGTAGCTGGTAACAATTTACATTTGTGTTGAATGTGTGGTAAAACTAGCACTTGCTTCTTAATAAGTTGCTCTTTGTAACAGAATTATGTTCTTCCAGGTTTGTTTTTATTCTTTCTCCTGCAACCTGTAGTTCTTATTTTTTGTATTCTCTATCTTCTTGTTACTCTTAATATTCTTGTGTAAACTATTCTCATCACCGCTCAGCCAGATGATTTAAGTAGCTTCTCAATCACTTCCTGTCTCAGTCTTTCAGATTATAATGCTTCCTACACTCTTTTTAAATGCAGTTTTCCTAAAGGGAAACCCTAGATTCTAAAATACTCTCTGTCACTTCCTCATTTGACATATATTGTTCTCTGTAGCACTCAAGGTCTTCTATAATGTTTCTCTTATTTTTTTTAAAGATTTTTTTTCCATTTATTTATGCATACAAGTGCTGGGGTTAGGCCAGAAGTGCAGGGAGTGAGAGGATTCACCAGAGAGAGAGTGGGGAGCAGAACAGGTGGATCCATTGAAATACACTGCTGAGGGGAGCAGTCGGCAAGATAGGAGAGGTCTGCTGCGCCATGTGGGTCAGCTACCTGGCAGGGAATCAAACTCGTGCTGCAGTGCCTGCTGATAGTTGTGAAGCTATCAGGTTCAGTGGCTTTATAGTTATGAGACTTAACCTGTTATGCAACCAGGGAGGCCCCTATAATGTTTCTTACCTACACTTGAATGGTTCATTCCCTTCTTTTCCATTTTGATACCAAATATTTTGATTTATGTTACTGTTATTCTAACATGCCCAGTCCTTTTTAAATTCTGTGTTTTTTGCTTCACTTGAAACAACTACCATCTTCTATTTGTATCTGAAAATATTTAATCTATTGTTCATGTTAATTGAGCATTTAACCTCTTATATAGAACCTTCTCTGATTCCACCATAGTCATACTCCTGCTGATATATATGATTTGCTCAATATTGAACATTAAATATTCTTTCATAAGAGAATTCTTGAAAGATAATACATATCATGTTGTCACCTAGTAAAATATTATTTCTCCTTGGAAACAGTTCCTTAAAATTAGGGAATATTTTTATATTCTCTATAGCATCTGGTCATTAAATAAGTTTTGATAAATATCTATTAAACTATAACCCAAGACATATTTTATAAACTGAATGTTTTTTCATTTGCCAGTGTTAAGATTAGCATTATTACTTTGTATACCTAATCTTTACATTAACAATTGCTAAATAATGATGATAGTGAAAGAGATATTTTAATGCATTTATCAAGTAATTATAGAAAATAGTGCTAAAGTACTAAATGGAATTTCATTGTTAAGATAGTGAAACAAAATTTGGTGGGTGATAATTTAAAGATACAAAGTTAGTGAACATTGAAGGAAGTTGAGAAATATAATATGTAATATGTCTCAGTGGTGAGAAGAGATAATGTGATGTTAATGTGAAAAAATTCAAACATATTTGATTTCCTGGTTCTATAAGCACACACACAAAAGAGATATATCAGTATTCATGGTAAGGAAAGATAATAAATAATAGAATTTGAATTTGGAAATTCATGCAACATTTGGGATTTTTAAAAAATGAATTATGTCTAGTCACAATGTAAAGGAAACATAATGGGACAACAGATGCCAAAAATGTAACTATCAACTTTGGAATACTATAGCCTAGATATCAGAAAAAGAAGTATTCTAGTTCTGGTTTTATCTAACTAGCTTTAAGAGCTTAAATAATCTATCCTTTCTGACTCTCTGTAAATATGTTTGATTTAAAATGTCTAGAGTTTCTTCCAAATTTTTTTTAAAGATTTATTTATTTATACATACAGCTGGGGTACAGGCCAGAAGTGTGGAGTGGTGAGAGGCTTCACCAAAGACAGAGCAGGGAGCAGAACAGGCAGATCAGAAATATGCTGCTGAGGGGAGCAGCGGGCGAGGCAGGAGAGGTCTGCCACGCCATGTGGGATTCTCCCTGGCCGGGCGTCGAACTCGCATCGCTGCTGCCGACAGCTCCACAGCGCAGCACTTGACCGCTGCGCCACCAGGGAGTCCCGAGTTTCTTCCAAATTAAATATACCTAAGTCAGTAAGCATGAAAACTGGAAGAAAAAAAAAAGGAGCTTGTTTAAGCAACAGTAATCTCAAGAATTGGCAAATTTTTGTGATAATATAAATGAAAAGTAAGATTGAGAACAAAGTAGAAATTTGTGATCATACTAAATAGAATATGGAGAAGCACAGCTTTGGATATTTAGGCATTTACATGATATGAAGAATTTACATGACATGGTACGCCTTCCTGGGTTTACTTTTCCGGTAAACTGGGATATTTAATGATATTTAATTTATGATATTTATTATATTTCAATTTATGATATTTATGATTGCTAAATATGTTAATCAGCATATTCTTGTAGATATATAGAAATCATAGGGAGGGAGACAAATTGTATATTTTATATGTATGTTTTAGAAAGGAAATTGTTGATGACAAATTATTGCTAGAGTATTTACCAATTATTCCTGTAACTTTACAGTAAAAGGTATTAAAGATGAAGAAAAATAGTGTGAATTCTTATGGCTGCTTGAATTAGAGCTGTCATACATTTTGGCCAATATTAATCTAGTTTCCTTTGACATATTTTAGCACTGGAGCTGACAGGTAACATTATGCCCATTTATTGATGCACAAAGATGGTTATTGATACAATTATGGAATAGAATTTTGAAGAATATAAATAGTAACTCAGAACAAAGCAGGTAACTACAATAGACTCTTAAGTTCTTCATTCTTTCCCCCAATATATGCCAGAATAGATTGCTACATTTCTTTACAGTTGGATATCATATGCATACACATATATGTATATTATATGATCCCCATCATCTGCAAAGAAATGTGTGTATCTATGTATCTATCTATCTATACTGACACAGAAGGAAAGATGAAAATACGAGAGTAGGGAGATAAAATACATTCACACCCAATTAAAAAAAAGCAAAACTCCAGAATAGTCCAACTGTGGGATGATGAGGATATGAGCTACAGCAGAAGACTATTTTTGGAAGATTGATAACATTTGGAAGGTATCAGCAATATGTTGATAATGTGACAAAAGTTTTACGTGAGAAGTCGAGATTATTATATCATTTGTGTAATTCTACCTCCCCAAAATATAAAAAAACATTTAAAGTGTTTATTGAAATGCTCTCCACTGTTTATTATAGTCAATATAAGAGATATTATAGTGTATAAAAATGAAAGGAGGTGAGATAATTTTTGCATGGAGTATAATAGCAATAGAAATGTAACATACTTAGAATTCTTTACAGGAAAAACTTTTTTTTGTTTTCTTCCTTTGGGATTCAGATACCTGGCATCAGCATTTTTATTAAAAAATACAGAGGTTCCTTAACTCAGAATTTTATAAATAACACAGAAGTATTTGTTATGATTGACATAATAATTCAACATTAGAGCTATATATCTATAGTTACTGTATATAGATACATCCAAATAACTAAAAGGATAGTTACTAATTATTAAAGAAATCCAATTTTTTAACTTATAAAAGAAGTAGTGAAAACTCAATCTTCAGAGGCTAAGAGCCATGATCTAGTCTGTGAGCCCCTTGTTTCCTGTCTCACACATATCAGTTTTTCTCAGAATGTCTGTGTCTTGCTTTAGAGCCTTAATTACTAAATCAAAGTCTTTGCTTGTGTACTTTTTTTCAAAACACCATCCTTGAGTAGTGTGTTTACTTCTCTTCAATTTACTCAGCAAAATTCAGGCTGCAAATTGAATCTTTCTGTCGTGCTTGTCCCTCCTTAGTCACTGTAGAGATGAATGAACTGCAGCTGTGTTCGTGGTGTAGAAGATAAACACCCTTTGTTGGTAAGAACTGCATTCTGCATGAAATAAGAGATGCATACAAATTTCCATTGATGAGGAACTGTGGCATTTCTTGTGCAACACCTAAATATATGTCTCTAACATTATGCTATAGTTTAAAATTTGATAGTTAGTTACTTAATGCTTAGTAGCGTGTAGTTTTCTAAATTGTTTTGTAAAAAAAAATATGTTTAGTCAAAAAATATGCATGCGCAAGAAATAAGTATTGTTATCGTAAAATGAAAGTGTCATGAATTTTGCTTCCCTCATAGTTTTTCTAGGGCTTATATTTCCAATAACAGAGTTGCTTTTGTAGTGAAATACAGTAAAACATTATGCCCAATGTGCCCTACTCAATAAGAGAATAAACAATGTGTCATTGGAAAAAGCAATAAGAGTCTCCCTGGTGGTGCAGTGGTTAAGCGCTGCACTGTGGAGCTGTCGGCAGCGGCAACGCGAGTTCGATCCCTGGCCAGGGAGAATCCCACATGGTGCGGCAGACCTCTCCTGCCTCACCCACTGCTCCCCTCAGCAGTGTATTTCCATCCATCTGCCTGTTCTGCTCCCCACTCTGTCTCTGGTGAGCCCTTTCACCGCCCCATGCCTCTGACCTGTACCCCAGCTTGTGTGAATAAATAAATAAATCTTAAAAAAAAAAAAGAGCAATGATATCTTGGAAATTTGAGTACCCTATTTGGACCTTGAAAAATGGAACAGATCAGAAAATGGACAAAAGCATGGACAAAGAATTCAAAAGAAGCAAAGAAAATAGAATGTATTTATTCATGAAATGATATTTCTACATATATGGCCTCATCTTAGAATTATTCATATATAAATCTCCCCAGCTGATTAAAATTTATAAACCAGTGCTCTTTAACCAGTGATGCTAAATATAATTGTGTATTGTCCTTGGGCTATGTTTGTGCCTGAAGCACACAATTTGAAAGGCCTCTTTTAAAATATAGCTACCTGATTATTCTATGGTACATCCAGATTTGTTTCTTCCTTTGGATTTAAAAAAGAAAATTGTTTAGTGTTCTGCTTTAAAGTAAAGCAATTAAATGGCGTATCAAATTGTCCTGTATACTCCATATGAAAGTGGGAATACTACTTCAGAGTAGCGGTAAATTCTAAAGACAAACTTATTATAATCATTCTTGAGAGGTGGTCACTGGATATCTACTTTTCTGAGCATAGAGAATTCAAATAACTAAATCAGTACTCAGGGGACACCTGGGAGCTTGTGAGGGCAAGTAGTCAAATATTTCTTTGCAGTCTCTCTTATTTATAATATCTACATCTACATAAGAATTCTGCTTAATATTTTACTTTAAAATGTGTTCCCTTACTGGGCTTCCCCGGTGGTGCAGCAGTTAAGTGCTGCACTGTGGAGCTGTCGGCAGCAGTAATGCGAGTTTGATGACACCCGGCCGGGGTGATTCCCACATGGCGCGGCAGACCTCTCCTCTCTCGCCTGCTGCTCCCCTCAGCAGTGTGTTTCAGTCCATCTGCCTGTTCTTCTCCCCACTCTGTCTCTGGTGAACCCTCTCACCGCCCCACGCCTCTGGCCTGTACCCCAGCTTGTATGCATAAATATATAAATCTTTAAAAGTAAAATGTATTCCCTTACTTGTTTTGCCCTGCTCACCTTTTCTCATATCTCTTCCCCTTACTCAGAATTCTTGTTCTTCTCATTTTACCCATTCTTCAAAGTACTCTTCAGATCCTACTCAATAAACAATTTTTGAACCATGATCATCATGTTGATCTGCATTGTTCTAACAAATACCTGAATTATGATTGTTTCCACTATATGGCTTTTGGTTGTCTGTTGCATATGGTTTTTGTTTTCCTAGATGGTACTACACATGATTTTTGAGTCCCTATTATTATATTTTCCAAGCAGAATCCAACATAATATGGTGAAATTTGACTAGTAGTACTGTACACAACACTGTATTTGTTCTTTCGTTGACTCAGTCTTTCCTCTATATTCTTGGGTTCTGAAAACTTACAAAAGTGCTTATTAGCACATAATTTTTAATACCAGATTAGGTTGTCTAATTTAGGATTAGCTCATCCGTATCAGTATGGAATGTTGCACTACTCAATAGTAAAATATGGTTCCATTCAGAAAGGTCTATCGTATTCATTTTGTTATCGCACGACAAACAGAAGACTTTGTATTTACTTATATAACTGTCATAATATATAACATCTATTTAACTATGCTTGTATTAGTTAGATATTTATCTATTTAAATATGATCGGTAATTGTAATTCATTTTTTAAAGGTCCTCCTGGACCCCCGGGTGAAAAAGGAGATAGAGGTCCCATGGGACCAGCTGGTGGACAAGGCCTTCCAGGAGCAACAGGTATGGTAATAGTAACTGCTTAATCATATACTACAGGGCTAGGTAATACATGTATATCTATGTATGTAGGGGAAAGAGGTATATGTTGTGTTAACTGTGGATTGTGTATGTGTGTAGGGGGGATATATTAAGTGTACTAGCAGCCTAATGACTATAATGCACTAAATGATGAGCAATGCCTCTTGTTTTTTGAAGAAAGCTTCATGATTTAACTGGAACCATTACCTGGGGATGTTCTTAAGTCTAGGGTGCTGTATCTGTGTAATTGACTGCAAACAGGGTATGGCAGACATACATTTAGTTTACATGGAAAGAAGAATATGAAAATCAAATTCACATTGAGTGTATTTGCAAATTATCTTTTTTTAAGATCCAAACACAATACAATGAGTCAAAGGCAGATTAGATTGTTTTATATAGTCATTAACTGTAATATAGCTGCTTAAACTAACAAAATCTGAATGTAAATATTGACTAAAATACAGAATACTTTTACCTTTACCAATAGCTACTCTCTGTATTTTACTTAGAGCAAAATTGTCTCAAATTACTTGTCTCTATGTTGTTATCTTGAAAAAAAATTTTGAAAGAAGATAATAGAAGAGAGAAAAGAGAAAGGGCATGAACTTTCCTTGCTTTCAAAAAGTACTGAAGACAGTAACACTCATGATTGTCATGTTGTTCTTGGCTGCAAATCAAAACTGCATGTTTTTTGAGAGTGGGGAGTATGTTGCATGATCTAATTATAACCAGAATGGTTTGTGCTTCCAAAAAATATCTAAATACCACATCTTTCATCTTTCCTGTCTTTTGATTATATAAAAATTTTGTTTCTGATAAATGTTTTGATTAGCCCTGATTGCATCCGAAAAAATGCTTTTAAGAAAAACCGTGAATTTGACACTTGCCTGACCTTTATATCTTTGTGCTTAATATATATGTAATGAATATTTATATATAGATGTATATATGTAAGATTTATAGTAAAAATTGTTTTAAAATTTTATACACACACAAACACAACTGGTGGTTTGTCAGTGTACCTTGAAACTACTGCCAGGTAAGACTCTTTAATTAAAGAAAAATTTTCTACTTGACTAGCACTCAGCAGATCTTAACAATAGTACATTAATGTCATCAGTAGGGGAAGTAACCAATATTTTATCAACTGCCAGAGCTGCTATTGTCGAGTCTGTCAGCTCCACCATTATAAACTGCAGTTGTCAAAGCTTTGTAACCAGAGAAGTTCAGTCTGGGCTACAACTTGGCACACAAAGCATCATGTTGGGAGCATCTTTTGGAACTGTTTCTGAACAAATGTATAAAATGGAAAGAGGGGTTTGAAAGTTTCAGCTTTAGTTAATGCCATAAACACATACCATTGTAAAGCTGCTTTGATTCTTTTAGTGAGGGTTTTAGTCAGTTGCTACTGACACTACCTGTTCACACAAATGCACATTTTCCAGTCTTCCATAAAAGAGAGTTAGATTTCATTGTTGAGTTATAAACTGATTTTTTGATTATTAAGTTGTCATTTGATTTCTTGCACTGAAACAAAAGTATTTAAGCTACCACGTATCTCGCCCAGCGGATTCTTCCGTTTAATTGCTGCAGTCTGTTCTTTGTCAGATTGCCTGATTGTCCCATACTTTGTAATGGAATCAAGAGGTAAAGGTTATATGATGGACAATCCTGATAATTCTGCTTCCACATTTGAACAATTTCCTTAACCCTTCTCCCCTTGCATACATTCAGTTGAGCCCACTAAACTAATGCTCCTAGGCTAACAACCTAGGCTCACAACCATAATATGAAAATCTGAGAAATTTAAGTGACTGTCCTAGTGGTCTTAAGTAATCGATACATTAAATATAATTGCTACTTAAGTACTGAGATAAATGTTATGTTAACATTTGCTTCAATTTCAAAACAATACACTAAAACCCATTTCAGAAAGTCATTTCCTTGGAAACATGCCAGGTAGAATGACCTATCTTTTTTCTCAAAAAAAAAAAAAATGTGTACTGAGCACTTTTTCTGTGGCCAGTGCTCCACAAGGTCCTGTGGATCCTCTGTACAGACATAAAGTGTCTCCGCTTTCACAGAACTTGCAGTACAAGTAATTATATAGGAATGATGAGTGTTGTGGTCAAGGATTCTTGATTTCATCTGCGATACATTGGGGGACCAATTTTGGGATTATTCCCCCAGGAGAGAAAGGATACTGCCTTGATCCAAAAGGAACCTTTTTCAAGGCCATTCAATGGGTTGTTTCTTCCCGGTGGGAACAATAACAGGACTGCCCGACTTGTAAAGATGAGAGAGGCTACTTACATAAGGTTCCTTGAGAGGTAACCAAATACTCCTTTGCTGCAAAATTTCTATCATCAACCAGTGCTGTTTTTCTTTTCTTACATAACCTGAATTTTCTACTGGAGGAAACCCATGCCTCTGGAGGGAAATATAAAGTCCATCCTAACTGTGGAAATTGAGAGAAACTAAATTTTAGTAATGTTTATATACATGCAATTCTTTACCCTGTGCCACCTGTCTTCCTGGTCTGTGGCTCAGAAAGGCCTCTCCCAGGCGTCAGCAAGAATAGTGCTCCCTAAATGTGTATTTAGGGAATTTTGCCAGCTGCAGGCTATTGTTCTATGCCTGAGTAGAGAAAGCAGTTTTCTTTGGGAGGTAACAAGTGCCAATGAATAAAAAAATGTCACTGTTAACAATGTATATATTGTTAAATAAAACTAAATATAGCAGCCTTTACTAAAGGCTGGTGAAAATAATGAGTATATTACTATAAAGACGAAGAAGCATGAGGAGGAAGGGGAAAGGGAGGAGGGGGCAGAGGAGAAGGAAGAAGGGAAAGAGAGGCGCTAACACAAAGCATTTATCCTGTGGCTGGTGTTTTGCTAAGTGTTTTACGTGTATTAGCTCTTTCACTCATTCTATCAAACAAGATCAATCAGCAGCTGGTAAGTGGCAGGGTGAGTATTTGAACCCAGATGGGCATGATTGCAGGGTCCATGTTCTTTACCTGCTGCTAAACCACGGGAAAAAAAGGCTGAATCAAAAGCTAGGAAACCAGGCTATGTGAATAATGATCAGACTAGCCTTACATGAACAGTTTGATCTCTTTGGTCTTCTGTTCCTGCAGCTACAAAATGATAGATTTAGACAGGATAATGTGTAGGGTCCCTTGAAACGCTAACATTCTATGGCTGACATTCTGTGTAGAATTTGATTCTACTACCTGTGAGTGAGAGGCAGGTGCCAGACTCTTCTCCCTTGCCACAGATTATTGCAAACAATTGACTCTTTGCCACCTGAGAGAGAATCTGGTGTCTTGGAAAAAACATAATTGTAGTGCTTATGTTTAGCAGTCACATTTTCAGACATCATTGAACAAACAAATCACATAACTACATAGACTATATAAAGTCTGATTCAACATGTCCCATAATAGAGGTCTAATAATCAAGTGATTTCCAGAAAAATACTGCATGTATTTCATGTATAGAGTCATTTTTCCATACATTGAAAATGTAACATAAGTCCTGATTGAACAACTGTATTCTCAGTGTCACTATGAAGTCCTCAGGAATCATCATTGGAGAGGTTCTTTCTTGTCCCTTGCTCTAAAGCAGATCCCAAGGCATTTTCTGTAGTGAGGAGAATTATTGGGGTGAGACTGGAGGCAAGGGGGTGAAATAATTCACCAGAGAGAGTGGAGACCAGATCGTTTGAAGTACACTGATAAGCAATGCAACCAGTGAGATGGGAGAAGTCTGTGCATGAAGGAGGATTTGAGGCTCTCTCATACTCTATTTTTGCTTGCTTTCTAACTTTTGGCACCAGTTTGCACCAGCTTCTGCTGGGATGTATGGTCTTGCGCTCTGGCCCTTGACACAGAAACATGTCCTGGTCTCTACTTCTGCATTCCTGGTGCTGGGCTGGTTCTTCTGGTCATGGTGGTTGGTCCTATGCTTGTCCCCAAGGCAAACTTATCAATTCTTTATCCAAGCCTCCCAGACCTGGATGCTGGGCCAAGGAGTGGGGGCTTAGTTTTTAACCTTATTAAATTGTACCTAGACATTCTCCATTTTTCTAAAATTGTAACCTCATAAATTATTTTCATTTTTATTAACTTTCACACCACCTCTCTCCCCTACTGTTCTTCCACACTGATAAGAACCTTTGTAGCTCCAAGAACGGATAGGGAATGGCACAATATGCAAACTTAATATATTTTTGTTGAATTAATGGAGAAAATGGTAAAAGTGGAAGTCATCAGTCAATGACACTCTACAAGGAATGGAGGAATATTATGATAGATAGATATAACAAAGTCATTGTTTATTTTTGTAAATTAGAGGGACAGATTTGAATAAGTGCAAAAATTTGCCTCACCAGGATAATGAAAAAGGTATAAATATATTCACCATCAATCTATCTAGAGAACTGATATTGGATCTCTTCTAGGTTGTATGCCGTGATGCCCAGTCAGTCTATACCATAAAGTAGCTATAAGAAATTAAGCTAAAGCAATTAGCTGAGTGATTAAATTAAATAAATGACCTGACTTTACTAACACTTCTAAACATAGTTTATCACCATATTGCTTTGGATATCTGGCTAATTTCTGCTATATGAAATTTTACTTGGACTTAAATACGTTCAGCTCTTTAATATGCTTCTTAATAGAATATTTCATAGAGAATAGTAAGCCAAATTCAGTTGTCTTTATAAATAAGCCTCAAGAATAATTGCTTTATGAATTAAGTATCTAAAGTCCTGTCTCTCTGCACTTGTAAACTAATGGCAATATTTTAAAGACTGACATTAGAAAAAGATTCTTAACCAATTTTTCATAATGTGCTTCACAAGGAGTTAACAAAATTGGATTAATAGGCTCTCTTATTAGGATCTTTTAGGTAAACTGATGATGACACCTAAAATAAGATTTTTGCAATATTATATTTTAACTGCTGGACTCAAGCATGAAATATTTTATTCTCTAGGAAAATAACATTTGCATTTTATGCTGTTTAATAATGACCACAGTGATTTGGGGTAAAAAAAAAAATCATGTTTCATTTAAGCATGTGAAGCCACGGATTTGTATATGTATATAATATATGTCCCAAAATGAATCTTTGTAAACTACAGACACACACACACACACAATTACATTGTTTGGGGTTACAATGGGATGTGTAGAAAAAGCCTGTGAGTACTCAGACTCCCATTTTTAAAATATTACACCTGAGAGGAGAACTCAAATGTTGCACAAAAATGAACAATGCTGTAAAAAAAATTATAAATAAAAATGTATAAATAAAAATTATAACAACTAACAAAAATGGATAAAATTATGTATTTATGTAACAGTAACTATTAAAATATCTTGACATTAATAAGGGTGATTAAGCTGTTTTAAGATAAAACTTATCTCTTCATAAAAACCTCATGCTAACATAAGTGTTGGATAGCACAGCCTTTTATTGAAGTTTCTTTTTAATTAGAGGCAAACCTGGCAAAGATTTATAACCTTTGGGATACCTGATATTGATGCTTTGACTTGGGCATATATGTTATATATTTTGTGGGATATGCATTAACAGTAAGATTTATTTTTATTTTAATTTATATTTTTCTTTAAAATGCCCATTTGTTAAAAATCCTAACCAAAAAAAAAAAAAAAAAAAAGAAGAAGAAAGGAAGAAAGAAAATGCTCTCTGTGTTCTCTGATATTTCTCATTACTTGAGTTGTGCTTTTCCTGGGACAAATCTTAAGAATTCAATTTTTAAAGTAAACATTTCAAAGTTATCATTTTAGCTATCACAAAATCCTGCCTTTTGAAGATTCCTGATTAGATTACGTAAGCCTTCTGGTTAAAAGTTCATGATTTTCTCTTTCTAATATGCTTTTACTTGTAATTATAACATTTTTATTGAATGTAGTGTACTAAATGCTCTAATATTCCTATTTATTGCTTATATTATTTGTCAGTAACACACATAAAATTTTAGGAAAGATTTTTATTTTTGGAGATTTACTATATTCATTAATGAAGCCAGATTGTTTTACTATACCAATGAAAATGAATTATTACCACTGTGTCTTTCTTCATTAACAATGTAGGTCCTCCAGGTCTCAAAGGTGATCGAGGAGCATCTGGTTTTCGTGGAGGTCCAGGATCGCCAGGACTAGTGGGGAGGCCGGGGAGACCAGGTATGATAACAATGTATATTTTGTAGATACAATATTTAAAATAAACACTAGCTCATAGATTTTTTTTTCAAATTTTTCGATAACAAATAGTGGTCATTATAGCATGAATAGTAGTAGTCACATGCTGTTATTTTGTAGTCTCATCATTTTGAAATTTATTTCTGCCCATCTGAGGAATGTTTCTTTGTCCCCAAGTAAAACAGTTAAAAAAGACACACATACACACAAGATTTATAAACTACACAAAACCATAAATCACCGTGAAGAATGGTATCTAACTTAGAACAAAGAGAGTGAAAATACTGACATAGAAAAACAAGCAAGAAAAGTGGTTTGAACTTGAATTTCATGGTGCACATAGTTATTCTATGATATTATTTTCTTTGCCCTCTTGGGGAATACAAAGACAGTGCAGTACATATCTGATTCCTAGACTTGAATGCTCAAGTACCTACTCAGCTTCTCTGTGCCCAGTTTTCTTATCTGTAAAACAGGATCAATAAAAGGACACACATTTTAGAATTTCTGCAACATTTAAATGAATTAACGGTTGTCCTAAAATGCTTCACACAAATTCTTGTGACAAAGCAAGCAGCATTTACTAACTGCAGCCTATATAAGATCTAGTTTTCTTTCTATAATCAAACCCCTAAAGTTCAACAGATTCCAGCATTCAGAACTCTTGGGAGATTACCTATTGATTTATTCAAGCAGTCAACACAGTTTTTATGAGGGTTCACTGTGTGTTGAGACAAACTATAGTACAGCCACTGACCTCAAGGAACAGGGGGCAAAAACTGCAGAGGCAATTAGCTGTAATGCAATGTGGTAAGCAGTAAACACTTGTGAAGTGGGACAAAATGCTCTAAGAGTAGAGAGTGATTAATTCTATACAGTAAGTCAATGTGTTACAGAAGAAGTGGTATTAAGGGCTGGTCTAAAAAACATAAAATGTCTTTAGGTCTGTGGTCCTGAAACTTCATAAGATGCAAGATCACTTGTGCAGTCCTATTAAAACAGCTTTCTGGGCTCCACCTCTTAAGTTTTTGATCAAACATGTCCAGGGTTGGTTTCTCTCAAGAATTTTCATTCCTCAAAAGTTCCCAAGTGATTGATGATTATGATCAAGAAACTACTGAGAACCATGTCTTCAAGTAAAGAAAAGGAGTGGGAAAAGAGAAATTCTGCAAATATTAATATAAGGGCAGAGATAATAAATCCCTTGACAATAGATAGACTTAGGATATCACTTCCTTATTTTTAGACTCTAATTTGGTTGAAATATGAGTAGTTTTGTCTGGTACTACCTTAGTTATACTGTAGATTAAAACATAAATCATATATAGTCTCCCATCTATGAGAAGATAGCACAGTTAGCACAGTTAGCACAGTTGAAATAAAATTCAATAATTTCATAGTCTTTAACTAAACCACATAGTCTGTATTAGCTTAATGATAACAAAACAATGACAGATTTTAAAGCAAAAAGTTTGAGAAAGAGCACCCCTGTTTATTTCCTCCTATTTTCTTTTCTGCTCTCCTTTTCATCCCTACCCTGCCCACTTCCTTCTATGGATATTAATTATTTACTATGTATACAAGAAACAATGCTAGGTATGGGAAAATGAGAAATGAATAAACATAGTCCTTAAAAAGACATGCAACTATGAGAAAAGAAAGTCTTTATGCTTTCTTGATATGTAGTGTATCAATACAGCAGAGCATTTCTAATCTGACCTTTATTTCAAAAAGCCATAGGGATTTAGTTGAAGTATAACATTACATATCTTCAAAATTCCCAAAGAACTCTGGCTATAACCTTGTTAAAAGAACTAGATTTTTCAGCATATAAATCATGTACTTCTCTGCAGTCAGATCCTCACAGTTCACTCAGCCTGATCCTAAGGGTAACTATTTAAGGCATTATCTTGGGCCCCTTCTCTCTGTACCTTCTTTTCATTGTCTGTACATGAAATATTATTAAATCATTGTTTCCAGTGAATAGTAGATGAATTTGATAATAGCTACAACTTTATCTCTGGTCTCACCTCTGAACTTCTAAGTGATACAATTGTGACTTCTTTGCATAAATGTCTTAATTTACTGTCTAGCTCATAGAAGGGGCACTAAAACTTCTGAAAATGATCATGTTGTTGGAAATACTTCCTCTTCTGTTCTTTATTTTTGATTGAACAGTGATATACGTGACAAGAGATGGTTAACTCCAAGTTTTGACCAGGATTTTGGTCTCATTTTCAGACATAATAATCATTCTAATGAAGGGATATCTTTGTTCTCTGGAAAGGATGTTTTTGATATGTTCAAGTGTGAAAAGAGATTTCTAAGTGTCATCTGTAAGAACAGCTCTGAGTTATAAAAATAACATGATACATTTGTGCTTGCTTATTTATAACAAGAAAGGTTTCATCTTATACCACCATCAAAGAAAAAAAGAGTGATAATAAGATAAAAAAGTAGAAGAAAAAACATACAGCTAATTTTTATTTAGCATAGAACCATAGAGCTATATTGATTTAAGAGGGTCCTTCATTTAGTGCTCTGATATGGGCATTTCTCTCCTTAAAATATCCAAGACAAATTGCTGCATGAAAAGACATATACATATAATATATGGTCTCTTCCCTTTTTTCTAATTATGAAATTAATGTTGAAATTATAGCATTAAGCTTGAATATTGTGTTATCTTCTCTGAAAGGAATTAGAACTGATTAATTATATCACTTAATTCCTTCCCTTATTTTAAAATATATCTTAGACTTTTCTTCTTGAGAAATCTAAATCTTTGGTACTATATTGTATAAGAGGATATCATGAAAAATAGGAGAGGTTTGGTGTACTTTGAGATAAAGGTTTTTTTGCCAATTTATTATTACCTGAAATGACTAAAACATAACTAAAAAGTAAATTTAATTTTGTACATTTAATCATATATGCAAAACAATTAGAAACATTCTCTTTATGATACTCTGATGAGAAGTGGTTGGCATTTGATGAAATCTTCATAATGAGATTTTTATTGGAAATAGTTTATGCTTTCTAAGTGCTAAACCTCAATTCTCTTGTAAGTCACCAACATGTCATTTTAGAATATTTTTAATTTGGTAAAATTGGGAATCAAATATCTTCCATAAAAGGTGAATAAATACAAATGTTCAAAAAACAGATGTAGTTTGCTAAGTAAACTACAGAAACAAATTAAAAGATAAACCCCAAAGTGAAGTTTAAAATTTTTAAATGAAATTAAATATAATTGTGCTATGAAGTGTCAATTAAAATGAAACAGTCCTCTCTTGAGAGTAAAATCACAGATAAATGGTTCTAACTAATCTTTGGAAGATGTAAAACAAATAAAAATAGCAACAATTACCATCTCTTAGGTGCATTGCTTATAGGCAATGTACTTTATGAACATTGTTGCTAATGTTTAAGGAAGTTATATGATGGAAGGTATTATTTTTTCATTTGAGAGAAGAATAAACTTTAGCTCATAAAAGATTAAAGACTTGTTTTGAAGCATAAACCCAGTAAGTAGCAGAGTAAAATGATTTAAGATAGAGGTTTTAAAATTATTATAATGTTTCAAAAGTGCATGGAAAGGCAGAACTTCTTGATTCGGAGAATCAAGACAATAACAAAGATTTTGACTTAGTGACAGAGAGCACTATAATCACTGCTACATTTATCCCAAGATGATTACTTGTGCAATAGATGTCCAAAGATTGCTGAATCCACAAAACACCCCCCTCACTTCTAGCCTATGCTCCATTAGTCTACTAAATAAATAAATATTAAAAAACAAACAAAAATATAGCCCCATCTCATGAGGTGAAATCATTACTATTAAATCTCTCACTGGTTTTATGGAAGCTCTTTTGGCTATACCTTCAGTAATGGAAATGGGTGAAATAAGTAACCCATTGCAAAGGCCAACATCCCTGAAATGCCCTTATATCTACTTGAAGTAGATATGGTCCACATATAAAATTACAATATTTGCACTACACTTTCATTTAAATAGACGAGGTTCTGAAAGTAACAACTATCCTAGAGACGTGGACACCCTCAGACCTTCCTAGCTTCCCCCAGGACTGAGGCGATCAGGATCTCAGTAATCCCTGAGATTCATTCACAGCAAGGACTTTAGCATACTCCTCTCTAAAGAAATAGAAAACATCTTAGATAAATTGAGAATAGAAAAGCAAGGTTCCTGGGGAAGGTAAGAAGACATAGTCAAAAGAAAAGAAAAAAAAAAGGATAAATAAGCACAGAAATTATCTGCTTACATTTTGGTTTTCTTCCTTTAGAAATATGAGATGTTTAATGCCCTTGTAAATAATTTGAGATATAGTGTGTAAAGGACCTACCCAGAACACTTCCAGGTTTACATATAATAAGGCTCCTAAAATGATTGCTATTATTATTAACATCCATGTTATTACTGCTTTTGAATATCTGCAGGTTGTTCTAAGTTGATATGCTTCTATATTACCATTATATATATATATATATATTACTTTTAAAATATACTTTTTTATATATTTTACTTTTAAAATATATACATATATTTCTTTTTTACATATATTACTTTTTTACATATATTTTTTTTTCACTTTTTTTTTCAAGGAATTCCTGGACAAAAAGGGCAGAAGGGGGAAAAAGGGAGTGGAAGCGTAGTAGGTAAGTACAGTTCCTTTTTATATTTTTAAATAAATTTAACTTGTGATGGTAGTGATCTGAGCTTGTGGCATGTGTTGAGAATGTCAGCATTAATCCTTAGAGATTCTGTATGTCAGCCATAGTTTTTGACAAATAAAATATGCTAATTGGAATAAAACACATAAATTGAATTATACAAATTTTCAATTCTCATTATACATCTGTATTTTGTTTTGATGAGAATTATTTTCTAAACACTCCACATAGAAAATTGTTCAATTTTCAAGTCAATTTCTTCTGGTGAAGGAAAATCAAGTTTATGAATAGAAACAATTACAGACTCTTTACCTTCTAACTGAGATAACGGAAATGCTATATATAGGAATATAGACAATATAAGAATCTTGACAGAACAATTCTTTGGTGAACTGGATTTATTTTTGCCTTTTGTTTTACTAAAAACTTGAAAAGTGGTATTCTATATCATATATTTCAAAATTACATTACAGAGATCTCTGTTGATGGAATGCTTGACCTCACATTGCAGTATAGAGGATCTATAAGTTAGACCTTAAATTCTAAATATTAGATAAGAAGTTTTCAATATGCCATACATAATCCAATTCTTATGTATCCAGGCCAAATCTATATAGATACAATGAAAGAATAATGAAAAAAATGAGAATTTTTCATTTGACTCTTCAGAATTCAAGGGTTCCTCCCCTGTAATCCCACTAAGAGCTACAAGCAATATTGTGTTTGTGGAAAAAGCTGATATACACACACAGTAATGTAATCTTTACCTATCTTGAATCTTTTTTTTTGATGGAAAAATTATTTAATGTACCAAAAATGTACCCAAAATGTACCAGTTTTCAGTTGTAATTATTATTAAAAATATAGCACTAATTCCTCTGCCTTAGCAAAAAAATAATTATTTAAGTCTATTATTATGTGTGAATGCTACATTTCAGTAATGTAGTCATGAATGCCGATGTTTTCCAAATTGTTACATTGTTGACCTATGTTTGCCCATGAGCATAGTGTCTCCTCAAGGTGCTTTAATAGTCTTCAATGATTATTAGTGTTATTGTTATATGAAGTTGGTAGAACCATTAGTATCTTTTTCCCTTTGTATCAATTTCTTCTTTAATGTGTATACTTTTTAGTCTACTTATTCCCCCTTCTCTCTATTGCTCCATTTATTTTCAGTTGAGCTGCCTGTCTTCATTTTACTTTTGTCTTTATCTTTGATTCTTTATCTCCTCTACTTGAGAATGTCTTTGAGCTTCTTAACATTGACTCTGATCAAGCTTGGTAAAGAAGGGACTTCTTTACTTTGTAATCTGTAAACTGAACACCCACACTGTTTTCTGTTTCCTGAAATTGTTAAATGCTTTGAACTTTTTTTTTAAGATATGTTCAGAAATGTTTTCAGTTACACATATTTTCATGGCTGTTTTGAAGTTTGTGTGCATTGTTTCTGTGAAAAAGTCATGAGAAATATTTTTGTGTATAAGTGTCTATATTTCCCAGATTCCCTCCATACATCCCCTAACCCCATGAAGAATATAGAACTCTGTTTCAAAAAGAATCTCTCTCTCTTTCTCTCTCTCTACACACCACACACACACACACACACACACACACACACACACACACACACACACACACACACTGTTCTTCTTTTTCCTTATAATCCGGTCATCTGCCCGTGTCAGGTCGTGTGAGTCTGCCTCCTCTCTCTCAGTGAATATACTGAGTGATTATTCCATTAGTGCAGCATTCCATCATACAGCTATTCCATAATATAGTCATTGAGTGTCCTAGTTATGAACACTTGAGCATTTTTGTTTATATTGATTTGGCTTTAGTAAGAAATGGTACATTCAGTATTCTCATACATGATCATGTGGAAATTCTTTTATTAGGGAATTTGCTAGAAGTAGAGTCAGTAGTTGAAAGGCTACATGCGTTTAAAACCTGATGGAGTCTTGCAAGTAAAACAAGAAAGGTTGCACCAATTCACTATACCTGAACGTGCCTGATTTCCCACAGCCTCAATTAATTCTGTTATATGAACATTTGTACTGAACTATTTTAATATACATTTTTTTATATTTTTCAGGCATGATTTAAATATAGTAAAAATAATCATCGATTTCCTTTTATATATGTATCAAGACCACTACAATTCCCTGATCGTATTAGGGCAGGACCCTTTTAAGATCAGGTGGGTTGGACAGTACACCCTCTGCTACCATCTTATTAAAACGCCCTTCACCTCTGGACAAGTCACCAGCACAACTGACTCCAAGATCCTTTTGAGACTCCTCCAAACAACTTTGGCTCTCGTGTGGTGCTCAGCTTCGCATGGCATTTTTCCTGGTCCTTGGTGCTGTTAGGGCTGCTCCCATGCTCAGACCTTTCCCCAGTCCAGCACACCAACAACACCACCCTCTCCTAGTAACTCCAGCTGGGACCCCTCCCACATACTAACTGTTGGGCTCCACAAACCAGCACTCAGTCTGTTGCTCCCACTTGTCTAGTATCTTGCTGAACCCAATTTAACATATCAGTATCCAGGAAGAATCTCATGATATTGATTATTTGTGGAGCTTTCACACTAAAAAGCATTATTATCAATCAGAGTTAGGCATGACAAAAGAAAATGCATTCATTCACTTATTCATTCATTCAATCAGCCTGTGTTCACTATGTATCTTCTAGAGCTGAAATTACAGTTAAATAAGATTGCTACTGTTTTTGGCCTTACAGAGCCAATTGTTCATGAAAAACAAGACATGCACACAGGAACTTTTATAAACAGCAGAGCTGTATTGTGGGGAGAACAGGCTTCTACAGGTGTTCAGAAGAGGTCAAGATTTAAAATACTTTAGGAAATTAAAAATGGAAATTGATTTTTATTTTCTTAGTTTCCCTTCTTTTAATTCTCTAAATAATAGCACTGTTTTTCATGTTTTATAGTGAAGTAAAGTAGAGCTTGGGCAGTTTATTCCACATGTTTGAACCAAAAATCAAAACTCGTTTTCTATAATTACCTGGCCCTTTCAAGCAAATGTTTTGATCATGAAAAGAAAAAATGCTGGTTTTTTTTAATTTAAAAAGCTCTTTATATTTTATGCTATAAATATGCAGTATAGATCAGACATATATAGTATATGTAAAATAGTAACAACTATATATATATATATATATATATACATATATAGATTTCATTATAACTGGAGATCTTTGTGTATATAATAAAATGGATGAAAATCAGAAAGTAGAAAAGGTAGATGAAAATGAATAGGAAATGTGGGATTCCTGTTATGTTTGAGAGTCTTACTGTAAATTAACAGACCACATTTTAATGGGTCTCCTTCCCTACAAGATTTAACATATAGTTTGTGATTCTGATACTAGTAGAATTCTAAGTAGTATGCTTATGTGTGTCTGTCTCACCACTTCTGTCTTTTCCTGTAAAATGTACATTTGAACGCCTACCTCACAGGGTTGTTGTGAGGACCAAATAAGATAGCGTGTGTTTGAAGGTGCACTGTAAAATCATAGAATGCTTTAAAGACATAAAATGTGGTTCACAATGGATTCTCTGAGCTGGGACTGCTTTCCTCACTGATAAAATGCAGACATTTAAGATCTGTAATCAGAATAAGAGTGAGAACAAAATGAAAATGCAAGAAGTCAAATAAATGTCATGGACAAAAAGAAAGATGCTAGAGAATAAGATTTTACCTTAGACAGAACAACGCAAGTGTGACCAGATAACAAATCAATGAATTTGTCTGAACTGAGCAGAAGAACATAAGTTATAAATAAAAGGACCGACTAAACAGAGTGCACGGGAGAGGCCAGAAGCTGTCAACAGAGGTCAGAACAAAATGTCAGACTAATAAAATAGAAGTCCGGGCTCTGAAAGACAAAACATGAGCCCAAGATGCTGATGATGAGAAAGCTTCAAGAAAGGTTGAAACAAATTAGAGTTGTCAGTAGTACTCTGAATCTGTGCCTGTGTGACAACAGAGTCTCTAGGAGGAAAAAGAGAGAGGAAGGGAGCAGCCAGTTAGTCTACATAGTCCTCAGTATCAGCAAGGTGGGAAGGTCAATTTGTCAGATAACTGTAATCGTCTAGAGATTAGTTGGATCTGTCCTTGTTTAGTTGGGTGTAACTTCCTATTGCACTCTGCACTGAGGATCGGCTAGAGTCTGAAACCCTCACTCTTGCCAGCAGGCCTTAGTCCACATTGGCCACAGAATGACCTTGAACCCAAAGCGCTGGGAGACAATCCCAAGGGATTGAGTTCACAAATTATCTGATACCCCAGACTACAGATTGATTCTAAAGTTTGTAAAATACCAACCCGAATTTTCCAAATTAGGTGAGAAGGACTTCTCTCTTTAGACCAAAGTAGATGCTGAATGTGCAGTTCAAATGCACAAATTGTTCCAACTTTAATAATGTATAATGAAAAGAAAACAAGTATGCACCAAGCTCTAGTTCTAATCATAATGGTTGGTCTTCTGTATTGTCACCTTAACTTGGATGGGTAAGTGTTTAATCAAGCAAAATAAATCCCATCATATAATCAAACACTGTATGAGTCTCTGTCCTAAACATACCAGTTAGCAGAGAGTCGTTCATCAGTATTTTTTACTGTGCTTTGTTTATGCCTAATGAGACTTTAACTGGAATGTGAACTTAAAGTATCTTATTTTGAAACACATACAGTGGTAACAAACATCAGCTTCTCATTTCACTGAGAACTCATCTCAATCTTAACTGAATTCTGCTCTTCCTCAAAGCATCCACCTGACCAAAGCAAAACCTTCTCCAGTAACTAAATAATCATAACAATGAATATTAAGAGAATATTTGCCATATACCAGGGCCTTTTAGTGCATTATCTAATCTAATTCTCAGAAGAGTCTTTGAGGTAAGTACTATTATTATTCCTAATTTATAGATTAGAAACTGAAGCTTACTACTAAGTAGAAGAACAGACAATGAAAACCAGATGTATCAATATCCAAAGTTCCAGTTTGTAACTGTGACTTCATTAACACTCCCACATGTTTGAATGCTTTTTTGTGTAGAAATAGCTCAAATATGTATTGTGGAGGTTGTGTGTTTGTGCAGGGAAGAGAGAGAGGAGGGGGAGGAAGAAAGAAGAAGAAAAAGAGATTTGCTTGAGCAATTTGATTTTCTAGAATGGACCTAATATTTGAAATCCCGAAAAAGTTAAAAGTCTTATAGATGATGCCCTTTAGGCTAAACTCCAAAAAAGCACTCTCAATCTTTGTTTCCACCTTCATTCTCTCATTCTTTCCTCCAATTATATTACTCAGAACATAGTATCTATCCCTGGAATACTCACAAAACTTTTGTTGTTAATAATCAAAGTTACTATGTGCACCAGGAGGAAAAGTAACCTATTAATATTCTATCTTTATTTCAGTAACTGGCTCAATTTTAACATTCTTCAATATAATTTGTCTGCTTTGACATCTCTCTTCCTTCATTATGTCTCTAACTCCTCACTCTATACTTTTCTCAATAGCACAGGTTATGATTTACCAGGGCGGGATACTTGCGCAGGGATTCCAGGTAACTCTCATAAATGTTGCTCATTCTTGACAATTAAGTGATATTTAAAGCTTTATGTGATCCCATAAATTTTACCTAAAAACACATAGTGTTCTATTAACACAATGGATGTGTGCCTTAATAGTGCATTCAACTAATATGTCTTGTAAAGTGAAACAAAGATAGATCAGTAATGGATCTAGCATTTGTTCTATCCCAGCTGAATCTCATAACTGGAGGATCACAAGAGTCATTGGGAAAACAATCACACTATAGTACTCCAGCTCGGTCTTTTGAACCAGCAAATCTTGAAATTTACCCAGTTGTATGCCAGAATACAGATGGAATAGAGAGGCAGGACACACCATTTCTCATTCCTCCATAGTCTTAGAGGACCATGTGACCAAGTACAAAATCTTGGTTCTTCTGCAATTTCAACTTATATTAACACAAGATTGTTTATTTTGTTCCAGTGAAAGTACATTCCAAATACAGTTTTACAGCCTACTATTGCTTCTACTCAACCTGGCTTATTGGAAAATTGTTGCCCTACAAAATGAATCTCAAGGCAAATTTCCTAGACTAGCACAGTTACTCATGTGCACATGAAGTGTTCAGAAATATCCCATTGTGACTCAAGCTACAAACTGGATGCTTTCCTAGGATGCTACTTATTCCCTTTCCCCCTGAACTCTTACGCCCTGATTGATGCAAAGTAAAACACCTAAATCCCAAAGACCTTTCAGATGCTCATTATAGGGAGCTATGGGAAGGAATTCTGATGTAAGTTCTTTAGCAAATGAAAAGCGTTCTTCCTAACGATGTTTTGTCAATTCTGAATTTTCATTTCCTAGAATACTGAGAGTTAAAATTCTTTTCACTGAATACAAATATTGAATTTCTATGCATAATAATTTCGCAAAAAAGTCCCCTTGGTTTATAGCATAATTTATTTTTCCTCTATTACATGGTTATCTATACTATTTCAAAACAGTCGCTACTCCAAATCTCCTGTTATAGTCTTACTTAGTCCTGTTACCTCCTAAGTTATCACTACACTAAGAAACACTTATTATACCAAAGGAACTTGTAAAATATTAATTAGGCTATACAAATGAATAATTATTAGTATGTTGAGACATCCAGTGCTCTTTGATAATTACTTTTGTAACTTTTTAAAGATTAGTTTTCTAAGCTTTTAAAAACCGAGGTTCAGTGACAAAGAGATTAATTTTGGAAAGAAAATGTTTTTTCACACAGATCACAGCATAGCAAATATGACTGCTTAATTCCTGTTTATAAATTAAAGAAAAAGCTTGCATTTTCTTGTTTATACCCACTGAGATAGTCTTTTTTATTTTCATTTGCAAATCACCAAAGAATATTAGTGAAAAAAATAAAAAAGGGAACATTATGTAGCTAAGGCTGCCAGAATAGAATACCAACCACTATGTGGCTTGAACAGCAAAAAATTCTTTTTTTTTTAAGATTTATTTTTACTTATTTATTCATACAAGAACAGGAGTCTAGGCCAGAGGTGCGGGAGGTGAGAGGATTCATCAGAGACAGAGTGGAGAGCAGAATGGGTGAGACAGGAGAGGTCTGCTGCACCATTTGGGTTAGCTCCCTGGCTGGGGTTTGTACTCATGCTGCTGTGGCTGTAGATAGTTTGATAGCATTGTGACTTAACTCCTTGCACCATCAAGGAAGCACCCAAATTTTATTTTCTCAAGTTTTGGAAGAAAAAGATCAAGGTTCTGTTAGGATACTAGTCCTATTGGATTAGGACGCTACCCTTTTAAAAATGGCATCAAGTCTTAATTTTCTCTTTAGAGGGTCTATAGCCAAAAATAGTCACACACACACAGGGACTTTGGACTTCAAGGATGAAACTTAGGGGTGATAGAGATACAGTTTAGTCCCTAACAGAAAGTTTTTGAGAATAGTTCTTAGTGTCTATGTGCAATCCCATGTCTCAATTTTTGCATCTCAAGGCAAGAACTGGTTTAGAATAAAATAGATCCTGCCTCAATTGTCTTTGCTGACTTTTCTGTCTTTTCTTAAAGAGTGTTAAATTGTGCTATAAATAAATATGAGGTGTTCTGGTGTTTTTATAAGCATGAGAAAAAATTTACTTTTATTTGCTTCTTGTCACTATGTGCTGTCACTTTTCAGTGGCATTCTTTTATAATATGGTATTTTCATGAAGTACTCAAATTGCCAGGGTAAAGCTTCAGGTATGGCAGGATCCAGGCGTTCAAAAGTTCAAACTAAATCATTTTGTCTCTCTCTTTTCCTCACTCCCTTCTACCCCCCACATATATGTTACATTCACTGTCTCAGAAAGAATGTCTCCATCTCTGCTTCAGAAGAATTCTTATCTCTGCTTGGATCCTCAGATTTTACCTTGACTACCTAGTATCTAAGAAGTGGAGTACACTCCATTGTCCAATCAGATAAGAGAAAATACCAAGTGACAAGTCAGGCAGGATCACCCATGCAGAATCTCAAAATATAGTGTAGTGTAAGGAGCTCAGAAAAAGTGGATCAGTGTCACTTTGTGGTTCCTATATATTTTGTTATATTATGGCTAATTATGCATTGAACAACAATGTACCAGTCCAGTCATGCCATATTGTGAAAGGTTTAGAACACTCTAAGTAAACAAACTCTATCCTAGAAGTAGTTCTTGGCCTAGATGAGCATTGGACTGATTTATAAAGCTGTTATCATACACACAGATGGCTGAACCTAACAGAGAGAGATTTTGATTTTAGGGGTTTGGGATATAGACTAATATAATTGATTTTCAAAAGTTCTCCTTGGGACTCTACAGTGCACGATGGCTTTTTTAATATATGATAATTTTATCCTACCATTGACCATCCCCAATCATTAATTGTTAAGAAATAATGTTAAAAATCATGACACCTATAATATCTAGAGAGAGTCCTTTGTGCCAGACATGCTTATTCCTCTTTAACCCTCACAAAGAATCTATCACTACTGCTTTTTTTCATCAACATTTGTAACCACAGAGGAATCTGTAGCAGAAATCACACAGCAAGTATGTAAATGGTGAATCTGTAGTTTGAATATTGGTTTACATAATTTTAAGTTCTGTTACAACTTTCTATTGTACCTTAACCCGATCTTTCTTCTCAAACCCTTTCAAAATAAATTCCTGAGCTAAGAAATTCTCACAAAAGTTCTGTGTCATAATAGATGAAGAAATTACAGTGCAAGTAGGCAAAAATAGTATGTCAAAAGCACAAAGTAAGTTTGTAGTATAGCTGGGACCAGAGGCCTGGTCTGAAATACCTGGGTCAGGAAAGTGACCCTACCCCTTCCCTGATGAGTAGGAACACTGACCCTCTCTTTTGAGATAAAGCATAACGCATCAGAACCCACATGCTGAGATAAGCTATATTTTACAGGTTTCTTCCTATTACTCAAACAAAATATGTCATCCCATATATTTTTGTTTGTTTCTAAAAGCATTTCCATTGAGTACACAAAAACAGTCAAGGTTTAAGTTAAGCAAATCAAAGCAATGTTTTCTTGAGGAGGGAAACAGCTTCTTTGTTGGAATTCTGAGGCATCAAATCATCTGTCCTGAAACACCTCTGGGCAAAACTGTTGGACACAAATTATGGCCTCTCCTGTGGAGTGCAGAGGTAATGAAGATCATCCACACTATTGTCTTCTACCAATTCCAGTAAGTCAATCTGATAACAGCTTGCAGAGTTCTGAACAGTAATGAGCATAAACAAAACATAGCACACAATGCCAAGGAGAATGTAAATTGTCTTTCAGTTTACCTCCCAGTCCAATTCAAGGTGCAAATACTCAGTTATTTTGGAAAACTTTTTCATCATAAAAATTCAGAGAATCTGTACTGAGTTGTCAGCCCTGCCAATAATAAGATAGATTAAAGTTTAGTGGGCCAAATTTGAAATATATTTTTCCAAAACATCCACAACTTAAATCCCCTGCAGTCTATTATTTTACACACTCCCAGAATAACTTTCAGAATAAAATATAATTAATAATTCTATTACTACCATAGATAGTGTACTTCACAGTTTAAAGTATATTTTTTCACATATCGCCATATTTTAAAGGAGGTAGATATTATTTATTTTATATATGGACAAATGAAGACTCAAGGGATTAGATCACTTATCAGTGTTCACAGCTTATAAAAAGAGACATGAGGACTTTTAGGAGGTCTGACTGAGGTCCATATTTTCAGAAATCAAAAAGAATAATAATACAATTTGTTATTTATGATGTGTTTTCTAAATAAACCCTGTTCAATATCTCAATGGATGATTTGATTGCTTTTGTGCCCTAGTGCTTTCTGTGAAGAGCAAAAATGTAAGTACCTAGGTAAATACAATTCCTCTTTATAAATTTTTGAAAGTTCTCTTTCTAAGTAACTCTAGACACTAAATTTCACTTAGAAATGAAATATTAAATAATAAAATTGCTATAAAATGACAACACATATCTACTACATGAACACTATGCCTTGAAGAAAGCAATATGCTCTGAAATGAAGGCATTTTTATTTAATCAGCAATGTGAAAATTCAGTGTTAGAAGCAACATTATATTTTATGGTACTCTGAAGAGAACTTACACTAATGGCCGTGCTCTGCTTCTCCTGTCCCACTCGGCTTTTCAGTTTTGTTTTCACCCACATAGACTTGTTCTAAAACATCACACCCCTAGGGGGATCTGTACAATTTGTGAAATATGCTTTTTAATCACCAATTTCTCCTTTTGTCTTAAATATTTACCATTTCTCTTAGCAAGGTTATCTGATGATTTAGCAAATCATAGCTAATAATTCAACTAAAAGACAGACTTAAATAGGAAATAATAGCCTTCTACTTGTTAATTTTCATACATTGATGTAATTTACTCTTACAATATACAGTTATATAAAATAACATTAGGATTGCACAATACCAGCTGAGATGAGTAGAGTTCATTTTGAATCAAAAAATTCCCAATCTTTATTTTAGTTTTTCAGCATTTGGGTGTAACTATGGGTATTCAATATAACCATGGTTGACTTTGCTAATTAATTTCCAATGTAATCCAAAATATCTAGCCCCCTCCCCAGTTATTCCACTACCCTCAAATCATGGGGGTCAGTTTGTTTTTTAACATTGAAATATAATTGGGCACCAAATTCATGTTCCAAGGCAATCCCAGGGCCTTCTACTTACTATATAGTTTGATGAAAATACAGCCAAATTATATTCCTTTATGTCTGTTCATTTAAATCCCTTCATCCCAGTAATGGTGGGTTTAAGTTTCCAAAAAATTATGTGCAACTGAAACTTCAATACACGGCCTTATTTGGAAGTAGGGTATTAGGGTATTTGAAAGTATAATATTGGATTCCAGAGGACCCTAAATTTAATGACTGGCAACATCACAAAAAGAGGAGGACATGCAGAGACTCAGTGAAGAGTATGTGAAGTGAAAGACTGAAGTGAAGCCCTTACAAACAAAGGAACACTAAGAATTGGGAACCACTAGAAACTCAGAAAAGACAAGGAAGGATTTCTCTCTCCAGCTTTCAAAGGGAGCGTGATCCTACTGATATCTTGATTTCAGATTTTTTGGCTGCCAGAATTGTGATAGTAAATTTCTGTTATTTTAAGCCACACAATTGATGATCATTATGACTGTATCCAAGGAAACTAACATATATCTTTGGCTGAGGATTTTCCTCCATAATACTTATTTCAACAATTCACACAAGTATCCCTTTACTTGAAGAAAGTGCCCTTGCTCCACATTGGGATTTGAAAGAACTTTACTGAAGATTTAAACACAACAGGAAAATGTGAACAGAAGATTCTACAACTGACTCTCTAAATCTTACACTTCACTCTCTTAAAATTCCCCGACATGTTTAGATACCAAAATTTATTCACTGGCCATTCTGCTCAAACTCTCTCCTGTCCTCTAACACTTGCACGCTCCCAATTCACTCCCCTCTCCCTCTAGTTTCTTCTCTTAACTCTGTCTCAGGATTTCCAAAATACTTGTCTCTGTGACCTTCCGTATTAAGATTCAAAATCTGTTCACGTTACTTTTGCAGAGAAATGTAACTGTTTCTCCAAACGTCTGATATCCATGTTGTGCCTTTCATGGCTAAATACCTCATTAAACTAATTTTCTTAAATAAAATATCAGTTAACATTCTAGTAAAATTTTGTCAGATTGCAAAGCCTTAAAGACCCTTACAAACAGATTTAAAAAAAAAATCTTTGTTACATTTAGAACTCGAATATAATAACCATTGTAATAAATTCTGCCCTAGATTCTAATCCCAATAAATGCTACAAAAAAACCCATAAGGTAAACAATATGATAACTGAAATAACTACACTCCTCAGAAATAATTTGTAACCTCTGTTCTCTACTTCCACTCTAGTAGTTCTAGACACATTCAAAGAAGCCCCAGAGTTCATACCGTCTCATTTCTCTTTTCAAATTAAGATTTTGTCTTTTAGGAAAGACTTGCATTTGAAGCTCTTTTATAATTTATTTAGGGCTCCCGTGGATCAACTAAGATTGCTTTGAGTGTATTGTTTCCTTCTTAAATAAAATGTATTTCAAATTTAAAGGAAAGAAAGAACAACAATCCACATGACGAGTAAATAGTTAAGGATTTTAAAGATGTTGACATTTTACCCATATTTAGTGTAGATACTTGTTTTTTTAAGAAAAGTAATGTTATACCTGTTGAAGTCTTATTTATGCTGGCCTCCATCACTTTTCAGAATAAACCTTTAGCTTTGTATTTATGTTTCTTTCCATTTGTATTTCGATACATTTACTACTTATGTATGTATACATATACAGTAGACAGGATTGTTTTGTGTGTTATTTCATGTAAGTGACATTATACTCCATCTCTTATTCTAATTTTATGTCATAGACATTAGTGACTACCCAGCTGCCACTTATTATTTTTTTATCTTAGTTTTTAAAATAAATTTAAATACAGAAAATAAGAAAAGGATTATATATTCCCCTTTGGTCCCATATACAGTGTTGCTTTCAAAGTGCTTGGGTACTCCCTACCAGTCTTTTTATATATCAAATTTATTTATATAGTTAAAAAAATTAATATAGTTACTTAATATATTGTCATCTTTTCCCCATTGCAATATGACTTTTTGACAGTTTTACTGAATGCCTCTAAAGCTATCCATTTAATGGGTATATTATTATTAAACTATTCCTTTTTGTAAGATAGTTAATATATTTATATTTTACTCATTTTTAAAAATAAGCCTTCAAAAATAACAAAAAACAAAGAAATGTTTAACTTTTGCTATATTTAGAATTAGTTCGTTGGATCACAAAACTTTCTTCTTTTGTAAATTATCTGCTCTATTATTTTTCTTTTGATGTCTTACAGTCATAGAGGCATAAATGAACTTTGTAATAATTATTTTATATCTAACTTAAAAATACATAAAAATGAGCACTATATAGTCCTCCCTGGTGGTGCAACAGGTTAAGTCTCAGCACTATGAAGCTATCCGCAGCCACTGCAGCATGTTAGATCCCCAGCCACAGAGCTTCCCACATGGCGCAGCAAACCTCTCTTGTCTCGCCCAGTGCTCCCTCAGCAGTGTGTTGTTATCTATCTCCCTGTCCTGCTCCCCACTCTGTATCTGATGAATTCTCTCACCACTCCACACCGCTGGCCTACACCCAGTCCTTGTATGCATAAATAAATAAATCTTTAAAAAATTAGCATTATACTCTCAAGAATAAATAAATAAAAACAGTAAGATTGCTTTTACAAAGTTGAACTATAGTGAGTCAGAGTAGAGATATGTCAAATCACCTAACCTATTGAATGTATTAACATATATAAAGAACAATGTGTTAACCAAAGAGCATTGCTCAGTCCCAAAGGCAAAATCGTGCTGCCTTGTCTCATTGTAAATTAATAAATTAATTAAACTACTAATTCTTTGATTGCGACTTGACTTCCTATGCAGATTGCCCATAGGGGGGAAAAATGTCCTTGTTAAGCAGATACAAATATTCCAGTTTTTGAGGCAATTACATTTCTCATTGTAAATTGAATTGACATTTAGTCCTAAGATTCTGCTTAACATTAATCTGCCACTAAGTAATAAATCATCTGAAAGGACAAAATCAGATTTGGGAATAAGTAGATTCTGATCAAACCTTCCCACCTTGGCAGAATCTCAATAGACATATAGTTTTTTACCTATAATAGAACTCATGTCAAATCAATTTTTTTTCATGATTTCTCTCACTGCTTGTACGTGTAGAAATAGATTCTCTCTAGAGATTTTTGAAGTTGTGTAACATATTTCTTCTTTTGTTTGATATTTTAAATATTTTCCAATTAAATCACTCAGGTAATGCAGTTTGCATATCAATAAATGCTATCATTCATTCATACCGTAACTCTGCATCAAGAGTCTACTAAGGGAAAATATGCACCCTGTCAGGTACAGAAAAGATAACTGTGAAGATCTGAGTCAAATGGAGAAATATACCAGCTTACTGAGTTTTGGAAGTGTAGGTTTGTGGTACTATTGATACCGAGTTGTGCTGTTACCGTACTCACAGCCGCTGCTGCCGGTGCTTTTCACCTGGTAACCACCACAAGTTCTTGTCTTGTGAAGCCGTTAAAAAGGAATTCACAGATGTTTGAATAAGTAAGCAGAGAGAAGCAAATCTTGTTTAAGAAAAAAATAAAAGTTTGTTAGGAAAAAAGACAAAAAGTAAAGGCTCCCGGAGAAAAGGTGCCTGGGAGGGGCAGAGAAAAGCCAATATGGAGTTTTGCTTTGGTATTCTATACTTTCTTTCCCTCATTATTTCAAATTCCATCAGTCTCTCTATAATTGGTTAGTTCTTAGTGGTCTCACCTTATCTGCTAGGTAAGTTCTTGTATCACAACCCCCATTTTTTGCATACTTTCTATATCTTTCTCTTCTTCCATTTATTGCCCTTATCTCTTAACTTCTTTTTTTTTCCATTTTAATAAATATTTTATTTATTTTTGTTATTCATATCTTTTACATTATTGTGTGTTCCGCATAAGTTACCCACCACCTGTTCACCCATGGAGCCATCACCATAGTCCTCCGTGCTCCCCTCCCCCCCCCCCTTGATCCCTACCCCTCCCCTCCTACCCTGCTGAAAGTCGCTTTCTTATTTGGCTCCCCTATATTCTATCTTAACTTCTTTTAATTCTCCGAGGTCCTTGCCTATCTGTCCCTGACACTGCCTAATTATTCTAACTCGCCCTATGTCTCACTATGGGAGTTTGGAAATAGAAACCTATATAAACCAGGGGATTGAGAGTGGAGAAACATGAGCTTTGTGTGCAGAGAAGATGCAGTGATGGGAGGAGCTGTTAAGATAATATTCCAGATGGGAATGAAAACCCCAGAAATAAAGGAGAACAAGGTTTATTTGGGAAATGTGAGTAATTAAATAACTGATAAAGAGCAAGGACTACTTGCTCACGATAAACTACAAAGATAGAATATGTCAGTAGGGGCGCTTCTGCCAAGTGATTCCTGGGTCAAGCAAGGTCATGGTTAATCTCTACTTTTTAATCTCTACTTTTCCAATAAACACTTTTGGTTTTCCATGTCAGAAGGTCTCTGACATAACTGTTCAACTCTGCTGTTAGGGGGTAAAAGCATCTATAGACAATCTGTAAATTAGTAGGTGTAACTGAATTCCAATGCAACTTTATTTACAATATAGAGAGCAGAAAGGAATTGGCTCATTGGTACTTAAGAGTTTAGCGATTGCTGGTCTAGAAAGGTCTCTTTAAAATAGGAGAAAATGATGTTTGGAAATAACAAAGGTCAAATAAACATATCTGAAATCATAGAGTTCAGGATTCCTCCTCGAGAAGGATTAGCCTTAAATAGGGAATTAGTAAAAAAGATATTTTAATAAGGTGAATAATATTAAAGATAATATGATCATTGCTCTCGTCACAAAGTGACCCAGTAATTATGGTGAATTACTGGGGCCTCTCTGGTGTCGCAAGAGGTTAAATCTCAGCACTATGAAACTATCCGCAGCACCAGTTGAAACCCAAGCCAGGGAGCTGACCCACATGGCACAGCAGACCTCTCCTGCCTCACCCTCTCCTCCCCTCAGCAGTGTGTTTCAGTAGATCAGTCTGTTCTGTTCCTCACTCTGCCTCTGGTGAATCCTCTCACCGCTGCCCCTCCCCACTTCTGGCCTACACCCCCAGATCTTGTATGCTAAATAGATCATTAAAAAATCAATAAAACCCTACTCTCTGCAATCATTCTATTCTTTAGTCAAATGATTTTAAACAAATCCTCCAATAGTGTAAGTTATTTAAATAAATTGATTCCACAAGTGAATTGTTTTTGTAAAGTTAATTTATGCTTATTTATATTCTCTAGGTCTAAAATATTATTGGCTTTTAAAAACACGAAACAGCTACCTTTTATATTTATGGAAATCTCTGTGCATGGTTAAGATTTTATAATATTTTATTGTATATGTAGCAATTTTGTTTGACCTTGCAAAACAAAATTATTTTATAATCATAAATAATGTACTTTTTCTCAGTTTGTTCCTTCAGTGATTTCTCAAAATATGCAAACACTGATTTTTACCTCACTAATTTTCTTCAAGAATGGAAAAAATAGCACTTTGGGACAAAAATCTAAGGGTCTTATAACAAGGAATATCTTTGTTATTTCTAAATGAATGTTGTTGCTGCAGTTATCTAGGATCCTTAGTAAAAGATAGGATGTTTATTTATGTATTGTTGTGTTTATATTACAAAATACTTCTGCTTGATCTCTTATACTATTGAAAGTCACCAGATTGAATGTTACACTTTTAGTGTGTCAAAAAATTAATAATCACTTTGTTATACATTTTTGTAAATAGTATGACAAATCTACATGACACTAATGAAATTGTAACTGATGAATTTTCAAGTCATTGTAAAATAGTTTTTAAGCTTTCTCATATATGTAATTTATGTGTTAAAACGGGTTTTACTCTTCAGCTTTGACTAATGCAAAGTTTGCAGTTAAGCTTTTTACCAATAGGTGGTGCTAGAAAGTTTAATATTTATTCCAATAGTTTAACTTACTGGAAAAAATTTGCTTAAATTTTTTTAAGACAGTATGAATGTGTACAAAATTAAACCTTGCTTGTTTTTTTTACAGCTCCACTTAAGACCGTTCGACTGGTTGGTGGTGGACGCCCTCATGAGGGAAGAGTGGAAGTTTTCCACGAAGGCCAATGGGGTACAATTTGTGATGACCACTGGGAAGTGCATGGTGGACTGGTCATCTGTAGGAGTTTGGGCTACCAAGGTGTCCGTAGTGTGTACAAGAGAGCTTATTTTGGACAAGGTAATTTAAATAATTTTTTTAATGAAATGTAGTCATTCTCTAATAGCGTAGAACCAAGTGGAAACAGGAACTGAAGATAGGAAAAAATTCTATGTAAGAATTCTTAAATGGCTTTCCCTAGAAAGTAGAATTAAAAAGAGATATTAAAACAAGTGGCATATTCTTTCAGACAACCATTATTATTTAAATTTTATTTAGACCCAATTGGCTAGTTGTAGAATATTAACACAGAGGAAAACCGAGTGAATGGTAAGCAGAACAAGAGAAATGTGCACAAGTGAATTACTGGCAAGGGCTGACATACCCCGGGAAGCTCAGTTTACATGTCTGCATCTCGTGGGTATCTGAGCAATACCATGTTTTTGATGTCGTTTTTCCAACGGATTTGAGAGCGGAGCGGGGTCCTTGGGTTCACTCTGGGAAAGATTTCACCAGAGCTCCCTTCGGCGGCACATGACAAGTTTCTCCATGAGGCAAAGACTCAGTTGTAAAGAACAGGTTTATAAGGAAAGGGGCAAAGAAGTATAGGACACTTGCACAAACACAAGTGGGCAGAAATGGCTGCCCCTTTGTGGGGGCAGGTCAGTTTTTTATCCTCTTTCTGTCGTGAGGGGCTCATCTTCAAGGAAGGTTCCTGTTTGCTGGCTAACTAGAATTAGAAAAGAAACCGGAGATTCTACAATGGGCTCAATCTCCATATCTTTGCAGTCTAGCTCTTTCCTATGTTTTGTAACTTAGGTGTTGGTGCCTAGGGATTGTGCTCATGGTTATGTTAATTCCTTCTGATTTTAACCTTGACTTAGAAAATGGAGTTATATCTCTTCCATCATTTTCATTTATATTGTCTCTTCTGTGGAGCTGGAGAGGAGGGTACCAGCTTTTGCATTTACCTCAGTGATGCCCCAAGGAATGATATATGTCACTATTTCATGAGTAAACACCTATATTCTGAAAGAACAGTGAAAATCCATGAAACAGAAAGAAGCAATTACATGGGCTATTTGTATCTACCACGTATGATTACCTTCCTTTAAGGAGCATCACAGAAAATACGTGAAGAGAAAGGTTACTTTCTCCTCAATTTGAGGTTAATAAAACATTGAATTATTCTTTACTGTTTGCATATTTGTGTATTTTCACCTAATGATGTGTAACCTTTACACTACTGTATTAAAATAGCTAAAGAGAGATTTTTCAGGGCTCAACTATTTACTCATTTTTAAAAATTAATTGGCCCCTTACAAAGTTTTTTTGTATGAACATATAGAAGTGCTTCAATTCTGAATGACAGAGATTAGAAAAAGTAACAATATATTTAATATTAGAAGTTTATTTTATTTCATTTTATTTATGCATATGAGCTGGGGTATAGGCCAGAAACATGGGGCGGCGAGCGGGTTCACCAGAGACAGAGTGGGGAGCAGCACAGGCAGATCGCTGGAAATACACTGCTGAGGGGAAGGTGGGCGAGGCAGGAGAGGTCTGCTGCACAATGTGGGAATCTCCCTGGCTGGGCGTCGAACTCACGCCACCACTGCCAACAGCTCTACAAGTGCTGCGCTGAACCGCTGCGCCACCAGGAAGGCCCAATATTAGAAGTTTAAAGCAGTATTTCCTACTTTTTATCTTAACTGTCTAGCAGTCACATATCAAATATATATATTTGACCTTTTGATTTCATGTGCTATTCTAGATAGATATGGGAGAGAGAAAATCATATGCAAAATTATGGAGATAAAATAGCAGATTGCCAGATAATTTTATCTGTAGTGATAAAATAGGAGCGTATGTGAATTAGCGTATCAGCATTAGAACAAGATAGATAAGATAGAATTCTTAAATTCATGAAAGATATGATTAAGTATTATGCTCCATACAGCTTGTTAAGCAGTAACTACATGCCAAGCATTGTGCTAAATAGTTAGATAGTATTAATAATTGTTAACAACTGCATCCTTCATCCTCCTCCTAAATGAGTTCACGCTAATAGATTTAAGAGAGGAATTTAAGCAGGAGTCCAGATTCTAAATCTTCACAGGCCAAAAAAAAAATAGCTTAATTTCTTGAAAAACTATCAAAGATGATAGAGCGTAGTTCTATTAAAAATTTCTGTACTCAGTTTGGCCACTAGCCACCTGTTTTTAATTTGTGCCTTAGAGCACTGGATAGAAGACACAAAGGAAACAGAAAAATCCGTAATTTGCCATAACCAAGTAGATTTTTGAAATTTCTTAATGTTCCACATCTACTATATTTTCAGAAATTTTCCCCCAGGCTGAAAAGTGTGGCACTACAATCATTCTTATCCCTCTAAAATTTACCTCTGAAAGTGAACTATTTTAAATATATTAAGCTGATTTTTTTCTTTTTCCCCAGAGAAGGGAAAAAGAAAAAAAAAAATGACCCATTTTTGATCACTGGAGAATCAAACAAATTAGTCAATCATGTAAAAGATTAAGTTGCCAATGTGGAGTTTCCATAATGCTATAAAGGGTGAAAATTCATTTGTATAATAATTAAGATTCATAACATGAAAGGCCATTTATTTTAGATATCTAATTCTATAAATGTTTCAAATGACTCTTAGAAGTCATATAGACTTCTAATAGAATGCAAATAATTCTCCTCCATGGTTACTCACCTGGTGGATGACTAAAAATTCTTCAATTTTAGAAATAACAGCATATGGATGATTTGAATTCGCAATTGTGTGTGTGTTGGGGGGGGTGGTTTTTTTTTTTTGACAAAACGTTATTTGCCAATTCATATAATTTTGTATATGTGGACTATCTGAATAGCTCAATCCAAAGAGAGGATATTCCTAAAATACCTTTCATCAAGATGAGTTATTGTATAGCTTACATTATCCAGAGTTAACAACTCTGATTTAGCTCTGTATGAAAAAACAAGTCTGCTGATCTGATGTCGTTTTAGAGTAGATGGATTTGAGAGCAGAGCGGGGTCCTTGGGTTCACTCTGGGAAAGGTTTCACCAGAGCTCCCTTCGGCGGCACGTGACAAGTTTCTCCACGAGACAGAGACTGTTATACTTAAAGAACAGGTTTATTAGGGCAAGGAAATAAAGGACACTTGCACAGACACAAGCGGGCAGGAAGAGCTGCTCCGCTGAGGGGCAGGTTTGCTAAGCGAGGCCTGCATGGTGCAGGTCACGGGCAGACAGGCAGGCCGCTGCCCTGCAGAAAGACAGAGTTGGTAAAGGAAAGCACCTGCATAGGCACAGGTGGGCAAAGGAATGGCTGCCCCGAGTTCTTGCACTGATGGCACTGATATAGCCCTCTTTCAGTTGGGAGGGGCTCATCTTTGAAGATGGCTGTCTGTTTACTGGTTAACTAGAATTAAAAAAGAGACGGGGAGATTCTACAATGAGTTCAATCTCTATCTAGCACATACCTATGCTTTGTAATTTAGGAGCTGGCACTTAGGGATTGTACTAATGGTTATGTTGATTTCTTCTACCCCATTTTCTTGTATGGGTCTAGTTCTAATCTTATTTTGCATTATATCTCCTCCATCAGTACCATTGACCAATTTCTTTTTATTTTTCTGTTTATTAATTTCTTAGATCATGAAGGAAACCTCTAGTTTATTACAATGAGAAAACCAAATTCAGAGCAACAATAGTAATACATATACCTTGGCAATCTTAAAAGGTTTGGCAAATTACACCATTAAGGTAGGATAGGGAACAAGACAGCCCACCCACTTATATTTCTTGTCTGAACTTAGACTTGCCATAGACTTCAAAGGTGGTTTTCCATTTAAGTTCAAACACCAGCAGCAAGCGCACAGGGGGAGACTGTTGTCTTAAGATTGCATTAACTTTAAGGCCTAGTCTCACAAGTGAAATATTCGTTCTCTCATAGCTTGTATTCATGCTTGCTTATATATCTAGGGATTTCTGGACTAAAGCATTGGTAAGAACGGAAGGAAATAAGTATACTGAAATACTGGCAAGAAATGTTTTTTTATTTAAATAAGTAATCAAACAATCAATAGAGTTTCATCTCATGAAATTAGCTGGCTACATGGAGACTGTTGTCTCAAATCTGCTGCAGATAACTGAGTTCTTCTTTAAGTAAGTGTGCATTTTTAGTGAGACTGTGTACTTATGATAGTTAGTGATTCTATACATTATGCTAGCATTTTGTTATAATAAAAGAGCTAGGTATTTCAGGAGTTTGTATTTTCTTTCACATTTCAAGTGCCTAACTGAAATAAATTGGAAAGACTAGGAGTGTTATAATTAAGTAGATAGGAGTTGAAAGCTTAGTGCTGCTACTTACATCTCAGAGTTTCAATTTCCTTTTCAATATCATGAGAATAATACCAACCCAGAAGATTTATTTTGAAATTTTAAATGAGCTGACATATAGAAAGTGCCCAGTACAAAGCCTGACTCATAACCTTGCTCTCTAAGCGGCAAAGGTCACAGCCAGCAACAATGCCAAACTGTTACTTACAATGTATTTGCCATCCTTTTTGAAAGGTAGAAAACTAAGATCAGCATGATATTGTAGGGTGATATCGATGACGTTGCAAGGGTCGTGAAGTTCAATGAGATTTTCTTTTGGGCAGAAGTATAACTGAAGAAGCAAACTGAGGGGGAACTCTAATACCCTCCCCAATCAGTACAGACAGCCCCAGCTCTTGTTTCAGCACTCAGCATAGCGTTCGGTATCAAACAATTGAAGAATGATTATGAGAATTTCAAAATAATAAAGCACAATGATCTGGGAGAAATAATAGAACTGAGGTTATTTGTTCTGAAGAAAAAATATCTGAGAAACAAATTTCACGATCTGCTTCATTGCACCTTGTATTTTAAGAAACAGACTTCACATGGTAAGCTGATTTTGGATTAGACGTGGCCAACAACCTTTTTATGTAAAGCTGTTTAAACTCCTCCTTTTTTTTCTACTTCTCTACCTTAAATTTACAGTTTCACTCAGTAGGAAAAGAGAAAGCAATCTGAATGCAGAATAGAGATGGAAAAAGAAGTACAGAGAAATATGTGAGTGGAGAGGAAGGGGAAAGAGAGAAGCATTAGGGTTTTAATTATTTGTTATTCTCGGGCCTCCCTGGTGGCGCAGCAGTTGAGCGGTGCGCTATGGAGCTGTCAGCAGCTCGCGATGCGAGTTTGACGCCCGGGCCAGGGAGAATCCCACATGGTGCGGCAGACCTCTCCTGCCTCGCCCGCTGCTCCCCTCAGCAGTGTATTTCCATCGCTCTGCCTGTTCTGCTCCCCACTCTGTCTCTGGTGAACCCTCTCACCGCCCCACGCCTCTGGCCTGTACCCCAGCTTGTGTAAATGAATAAATCTTTAAAAAAATAAAATAAAATAAACCGTATTCTCAAATCTTATCTTCTCAAAAAAAAAAAAAACAAAAAAAAATTATTTGTTATTCTCTTAGGAAAGTCAGAAGAATTAATGCTATATTATTACCAAAATTGAAACAAACAAACAAACAAAAAACACCCAAAAAATTAACTTATCTCCTCTGTATAATTCTATAATTAAAGAAAGAATACTGTTTTCTATACAGTTCCCCTCTCTTCCCTACACCCCCCCCCCCCGCATTTTAAATAGCAAACAGGCTTACCAGAGAGAATCCTTGCTAGCTTTAAGAACAATTAGCTTTGCAGCTGTAAGCAAAATGATTTTTAGGAACAGAGCTTAAAGTATGCTCCTTTAAATAGATTCTTCCATTTTGATATACCTTTTGCATGAACTAGAAAGTTGCTACTCCCCCTCAGTCCCCCACCCCCCAACAAATGTTAAATTAAAGAAACATTGTGAGAGCATAGGAACTGAGTCACTTCTCTGTGCAATCTTTCCAATTTCTTGTCCCAGGGATTTCTCCTGTCATAAACTGGAATGAGCTTTATCAGATTACGGTGCTACCTCAACCCAGAGTTTTTTCCGGGGATATCTGAGTCCGTACATTGATGCAGGAAGTAAGGCCTGGTCCTGGAGTAGCTCTTTCATCTTCTAAGTTGGCAGGCATTTGTGCTGTGAATCTACAAACTTCAAAGCAGAAACAAAAGATAATTCTATATATAAGTGCCATCTTTTATACATCACCTCTTTCACATTACATAATCGGTTTCTAAGTAGAATTATAGAAGATACAAGAATAAACTGAAGGAAATCAAACATCTAACTGCATCTCTGAACTATCTTTTCATACATGGAGGTAAAAATAATTTCAAAAATAAATACTTCAATGTTTACTACATGATTTCATTTATTACTATCAGTTCTGTAAAAATTCCATATTATAGTTCCATTTTTTTAGAGAAGGAAAATAAAGTTGACAAGAGATCCCCAAAAACTTGGCTGAACTTACATAGTTATTGTGGTGGTTGGTAGGGAATTGTTAAGAATCGTACCTTAACCTGACTTTCTCTACTAGTTAGAATGTCCTAGGTGCTTTATCCTTAAATTTTTCGTTTCTAAATATCATTTCATTCTACTTCTTGAGAATCTTAGACTTGTAGAATTTAATGATAAGTGAAATCTTAGAGCTGTTTTATACCCACCCCATTTATTCTGCATAGATAATAAAATTAAGCAAAATAAGTGGCTTCTCCAGAAACATAAAACTGGAATCTAGAACTATAGTCTAAGTTTACCCTTTCTCTATTCTGACTTCCAGTTCACTTTCAACTTTAATCCAAAATGTGATATTTTTCTGAAAGGAGAGGTTTCTTTTCTTTTTTAAAGATTTATTTATTTATACATACAAGCTGGGGTACAGGCCAGAGGCGTGGGGCGGCGAGAGGGTTCACCAGAGACAGAGTGGGAAGAAGAACAGGCAGATCAGAAATACACTGCTGAGGGGAGCAGCGGGCGAGGCAGGAGAGGTCTGCCGCGCCATGTGGGAATCTCCCCGGCTGGGCATCGAACTCGCACGGCGCACTACCGACAGCTCCACAGCGCAGCGCTCAGCCGCTGCGCCACCAGGGAGGCCCCTGAAAGGAGAGGTTTCTTGACCTTAAACATGATACAATTTGATGACACACAACCATAACTGGATTTAGTTAAAATTCATTCTGAGACTTTTAACCATTTGTGATTTTTGCCTCAGAACATTTCTATTCAGCAGCTAATCCCAAATCTCATCACCTGAATATGTATCTGACTAATGTATGAAATCTGATTACCTTTGTTTTTCTTAAAAGTGGTGGGTTACTGAAGATCAAATTAAAGAAATTCAAATTCTTCAAAGAAGTATGGTTATATTCATTTAAAAAATATATTAAGGGAAAATGGTATTACCTATAAAACACTCAAGCATCACAAACCAAGTTCATAAAAATACAGAAGTCGTGGACAACACTGTTATTACTGGCTTTTAGAAACTCAGTCAGTCAGTTGTCTTCTTTACAGCCCTCAAATTGTAAAGGAAATCATAGATGCATAAATAAGTAGATAGATGATAAATAGATGAAGAAATAAAAACACATCTGAAATATCCACATCAGTTTTTCATAGTTTTTCACTACAGAAGGGATAATTTAGAGGCAAAAATGTGTAATGAAGGCAGAAACAACAAATATCCTTGAATAACAATTATTACCTCAAGAAATAAAAACAAATTTATTTTTTAATCTTGGAGGTTTACAGGAAGATAAAATTTTATGAATTTAACGCTTCCTTTGCATTAATGTTTAATGAAGAAAATTTGGAATGAGATGGAAAATGTGTATTAAATAAATTTCCCCCTTAGGTTCAATAGTCCTGAACATATTAATATAAAAATAAAACAACAAATCTTTGGAAATTATTTTTATAACTCTACTGGGATACTTTGTAGTCAATGAATAGCAACAGAATTTGAATGTTATCATGTTCTGCTTCTTGGCTCTATTCTCTCTGTTATTTTGAGAGTCATTTGTCCTTCCTTAGTCTCAGTATACGTATACCTGTGAAATGAAAATAGTTGCCATTATCTTACAAGATTTTATAAAAAGTAAATTCAAAATACTTATGTGAAAAGATAAGACTTTTTTCATGAGTTCTGAGTCTTTCCCACATAGCAAAAGACCAGAGTTACTGAATATCATAATACATTTATCACACCATGTGTTATTGGTGGAGAAAGCAATGGAATGGGAGCTAGGGGATTCAGATGCTAGTGCCATCTTTGCAACTAATTACATGTGTGACTTCAGTTGCTTCATTTACCTAAAATGGAAGCCCTCTCTAAGGATGTCAATCCAAGAGAGAATAAATTTTCATTTTTTTCACACATGTATATATTCAAAACAGATTTGCTGAATGACTAAATCTAACAATGGAGGGGATTTGAGTAAATCATTATGTAAAAACACTGGCTCTAGGCAGATGCAGTGTGGGAATGCTGGCTCCAACATGCATTAGCTATGTGACTATATCTGCCAATTGTAGAATGAAAGCATGATAGTCCCTTGGGTATAGGGGCCATGGAGTCATATCATTCTCATGTTCCCAATTACAGCCTTAGTTTTCATGAAAAACTTTGCTTTTCTCTGTTTATGCAATTTCTAAATGTCCATAAATGTAATGAATAGAATATCTAAATGTCCCACTACTTTGGGTCCCTTCCATGTGAACATGGGATTAATTTTACTATTTGAGCAATTATTTGTCTATATCTTTGAGTACCCCTTTGAGACTTCCCAAAAGTCTGTATAGACTGTATATATTTAAAAAGAAATGATATACAAACATGCTCACACATACAAATACTCATAAATACAAAAGGACCTTGCTATACCTAGTAAGAGGAAAAAGGAAACCATAAATTGTTCCTGGCAAGGCTTCTGATTTTGAGATCCTATTACCTGAATCTTTTCTATTTTAATCTGCCTTAAAATTTCAAGTCAAAAAGCCTCAATACAATTATGAACATTTCTATAAGTGTTTGAATTCTCCAGATTACTGTTATTAGTTGTACATCAACCTGGGCAAATCATTGCTTTTTGAATAGAAACATTGTATTCTAATGATTTAATATATATTAAATATATATAATATTTATAATATTTAATATGTTTATAATATATAATGTATTTAATATATTTATAATATATTTAATATGTACTAAATATAAATTAACATGTATATAATGTTCCTACAAACCAAAATAAAAGTTGACTCATATTTGGATGTTTCTAGTAAAAGCACAAATTATTCAAAAAGTAACTGGATGAACCAATTTCTTTTATATGTGGAAATCAAATATGCTGTGTAATTCTAAGTAAATAAAAGCACAAGTCTTTACAGAGAATGAGTGTATAGACATCTATTAGCTACAGATTTCAGACTTAGAGATTCTACTCAGATCTAACTTCTTCAGTTCTGATAGACAATAATTCTAAAGTATAGTAATTCTGATTATGGCATTTATTCAAGTAAATTTAAGCAAATTATAACATGTTTCTAGCCTCCTATCCATCTTCCCCAATGATTCCTCCTCCCCTAATTATTTTTTATTTTAGATACTAGGGAGACTGTTAACTATCTTAATACATCAAATATTTTCATGCTGCTCCCATTACATGGGATGACTTCTTTTAAATTTTATTTGTTTTAAACCTGTTGTTGTAATAAATAAGCATATTCGTGGCTTAGAATTTAAATCGCATTTACAGATGAGAAAAACTTCTAGGCCCAAACAGGTAAGAGGAAAGCTATTACTGCTGGGAGATATGTATGTCTCACATGCATTTGAAGCCTAGAGAGCAGAGATTTAATAGCAGAGAACACCGTGCATATTGCCTTCTAGACTAGATAACTGGAACTAGAGAAAGAGCAGAAAAGTTAAAGTTCATGCAGTTATCACCTGTTCTCCTCACCTTCATGCTTCAGAACAAAGAGAAAGTTGTGTTACTTTTAGATAAGCTAGCGGTAGCTTTCCTGATATGTGAAAAATTGCTATTGCAAACAATTATCCCAAGGGCATTAACTACAGAAGGATATCCAGTGACAAATACAAAATATTAGTACAGCAAAGAAACTATAGTGATACTCCTGTTTCTTTAAATATCAGAAACTTCCATACCATGGAGTAAAGCAGTGGATGACTCCGCTTCCCAAAGCCTTAGTCCAAAAGTTTCCTGTTGGCATTTGTACCCACCAAGGCGCCCCATACTTTTGGCATCATCTGCTGAGTTATGAGATCCATTTCATATTGGAAAGCTTTATTTTATGATCTCCATTAGATCTCAGCTCCACGAGTTATTGCCTCTGGCAGGTAGGTCTTTTGATGACTTTGGGAGTTGATATCTTTTTTGGTGGTGATTTTATACATAGGGATTGCTTTTTGCGCTGGAGCCTTACCAGAGGGAAATCCTGTTTCCTACAGGGAATAGTCATTCAGAGCTCCAAAAATTGGTACATACCCTGTAACTAGCAGCACTTGGTACCTGGTTGTGTATTTTACTACCTTGTTGAGACTGTTTTGCTTCAGTTAGTAGGTCTGTAATAAGGTCATCTCTTCCTCTGAGGACTTTGAACTTGTTTGATTCATCAAATTGGATATCTGAATTTTCTTCTGATGCTGAACAGGCTTTTCTTTCTTCTCATTAGTATTACATGATATTCAGTCTTTGAGTTTGCACCAGATGACTTTTCTCAGTGTTAAACTCTTCTGCCTGCACGTCTATTCTTTGCTTTCTCATTGGCTTCTTGTTCAATAAAAGTAATCATATGCTTAATCTGTTTTTGCACATCAGCATCACTGAGGGCGATGCTGAAAGAGAAGCTAAACTAGAGGGCAACTGGCTCAAATTTACATTTAAAGAGGATAATGGAACAGTGGGAGAGAAAAAGCTCCCCAACTTCTTTTTTTCTGTATGGAAAACTTTTATACATTTTCTTGGGTTAGCTCTAATGTTATCCACATTGTGATTACAAAATCTCCATTATCTGCTAATTCATATTTTATATGTACCTACTACTATGCTATAGTTATGTACATTATTAACCACACGTATTATTAACTTCTATTTGAGCTTGCCAAATATTTGTAAAAACTGTGAGTCTATCTCTGAGCCATTATATATGCCTCTTTGAAAAAACAAGTCTTCATTCAAGTTTTATAGTTACACAAAGATCTGTCTCTAACTTGAATTTATTTCTAAATGTGTCTCATATAGCTCTTGGGACTGAAGGAGAACCTTTCACCATCATGTTGATTCAAAAGGGGAAAAAAGCATTATCGGTTATGCTTACAGTATAATCATAATATTTCTTTACCTTCTACCAATTTTGCAAAGATGTTCACTGAAATTTAACTGCTAAATCACCAGTTTCTTGATGACATGAAATGTTCTCAAAAACTCATCAGGAGATTTGTAATATTGTATGTTTAACAAAATCCAATGAAATAATTTATACAGAAGTTTCTCAAAGGTTTTGTTTCCAAATCCATTAAGTATAAAAGAAAGGAGAACTTTTATATATGTGATACTTAGAAAATCCTCAGAGAACATCAGAAAAACATTTCCAAACTTTGATTTTTAAAATTATGTTTCCGTGGCATGAGTTCCTTTCAAAAAAGCAGTTGTTTTCTTAGTCATTGATGAAATAATGTTCTTATCTTGAAAGTGAGTTCGGCTTATTTATTTAGTTAGTTAAGTATCTGCAAGGTAGCTTGCTGTGGCAGACCTTGTTTTTCCTCCTAATGTGTCTGAAGAAGAGTTCAAAGAGCAATGTGTCAGCTCTTTCATTTTCTTGTTTGGTTGTGCTTACAATTAACAGTCCATGTTTTTGTTTTTTTGTTTTTTACTTTGTAAATCCATTGCTGATTGTATTTGTCTCAGTTTAATTCAAAATAGATAATATAGTTAGTAAACTAGCCATAGGCAAGTTGAAATCTACTGGCAGGTAAGGAACGAACTGTAGGATATATTATGTAACAGATATGCCTCTTACAGATAAGTTTCATTAGGACATGGCACTTATCCATTATAATTAAAATTTATTTCCTAACTTATTTTAAAACAAAATTGTTTAAATCCAGAGAGAAAGCCAATCCTTTTTTAAACTATGATTTCCTAGAGCTGTGTATGTATGTTCTTACTGCTTTCTATTTTAAAAGTTTATACTTTGACAGAGTATAAAGTTTTCTGGGGCAGGTGATTAATTTTTCATTCCTAATAGAGAGCATGATTATGAAATCATGATAACACAGTTTTATTAGTGAATGAATTAATGACTTTGTCTCAGACATAAACACTGATGTATATGACTAATTCTGTTATGATTGATTTTGCAGGTACTGGCCCAATTTGGCTGAGTGAAGTATTTTGTCTTGGAAGAGAACCATCTATTGAAGAGTGCAAAATCAGACAATGGGGTGCAAGAGACTGTACACATGCTGAAGATGCTGGAGTCATATGCACTTCTTAATGTATCGTATTTTCACTCATATTTGTACAATCATTGTTGCAACTAAGATTCTTATTATTTTACTCCATTAAAATCAGTTTCATGAATATTTAAATGATTAAGATTATTGTGCAAAGAAATAGAATATTAACAAATATAACTGGGTAAATACTGAATGGCTTCATAGTTATACGTATCTATATTTGAACTGTTTCAACTACTAGAGGATTTTACATGGAATTTTCAAATATAATGATGAATTGAATATACTGAAGTTTCAGGTTTCTAGATTACAAATGACAGATTACAAACACATACCAATCATCAGCTCCAATTTATATCTTTACTGCAAGTTTATAATTTTTGTCATTTTTGTCTTCTTTGTAATCTGTTTAGTTGACTTTCAGTACTTTCTGAATAATAAGAGGGTTGGGAAGATTTCTTTTGTACCAAGTTTACAAAATCTACAATCTCTACATGTTTTTAAAGAATCTTACCTGGTTATTAAGATCTCTAAATGTGCAATCACTTGACTGTCGAATAGCAATGTTAATGATATGTTTTAGCCAGTGAGCTTACTTTACATGATCATGTACTGACATTTTTTTTTTTTATGGAAACCTAAATTGAGTTGGAAATATGAAAAAAGGCCCACCATTGCTAAATGTGTCCATGTAAAGGGTGGATGAAAATTGTCATTTCCAACAAGGAATTGGTTGTGCTTTATTGTTGTTGTTCATTTTAATTTAAGTTCAATAATGAACTTATTACAGTTCTAGGACACTGCATTTACAAAGTAAATATATCTAATTACTACAATATAACAAATTGCAAATGTCTTGTAGTAGAAGAACGTATCAACTACTCTTTATTTGGAGTTTTTATGAATGCATCGATTTTAATAGCCAGAAGGAGAGGCATCTTCAGTTCTGAAGAGTCGGTAATCCTAAACATGCAAAAAAAGAAACAAAAAAAACTTTAGTGATAGCCTATCCCCAGGGCAAATACCAGCATGTGAAAGGCTACCTGGAACCCAGTGACCATAACCTGCTACCTAGGGTTACAGGCAGAAAGACCTGTAATTGCTACTGAAGTCCAACTGAATCTAATCTTGACCCTGGGAAGAACATAATTTTCAAGTTTCTTAAACCCAACCCAAAGGAACATGTGACTAGAAAATAATTCTAGTATGGAATAGTATTACTGTTCTTTCTTTAATAGTGATAAGCAAAAGTATGGGTTTAAGCATTTTTCCGTATCCTGAGGTCTCACTTCACAAAGAATAAGCAGATAATAGACCCACTGTCCCTTCACTTGCAGAAGCAAGACTGTCTGAATTGAAACTACTGGAAATGGCTACTGAAAATGCACTTTTATTGCATTATATTTTTCTATTGCTTGAACATTGGTGATTTTCTCCAGCAGTGTAATTTTTTGATTAAGAGAATGAACTCTGAATCTAGACAGACTTCCAGACCCTGGATCTACCTTCAGCTAGGTATTAATTCTTTGTGCTCAATTTCACTGTCTAGGCATTTCCTTCATATAATAAAAAGATGTATTAAAAGAATAAGCAGCTTGTATGAGATACCTGAGATCAGTGCCCATGTTTTATAAATATTATATTGCTATATGCTATTGATATATGGGCACTGATTTCCCATTTGCATCCTTAAAACTAATAAATAATATAAAATATTTTTTAATTAAGTTAATCTACTAAATTCAGTGCAGTCTAAAAAATAAATTAACTAAGTCAATGTAATTTGTGAACCTTACTTACTTGGTAAATTGCATTAATTCCTGATGGAAACAGGAATTTGTGATCTATTAGAAAGAAAGGGTGTGAGAGAATTCTAGCAGATAAACCACTTGAGCAGAATCAATTATATTCTACTCATTTTGCCATCATTAGATTTTTTTTCCTAAAGGGAAGAAGAAAAAGGGAAGTGGAAAATAAGAATACTTGACATTTGATATAGCCAAATATATTTCACTTTATTTATCTGGATAAATACATTTGAATCAAAACTTTCAATATTTTCTAAATCTTATCAACCATGGTAGTTTATTCTCAGGTAAAGCATCAAATTGAGGAAAATGTATAATAAAAGTTATTTAGTAATACTTGTAATTAAGAGGAAAATGGAACAAGTGTAGTCTCAGTGATTTATGTGTGATTAGGATGGTAGTGATATTTATAACCAAACCAATCACTAGCTGGAGATAGAAGTTTATCATTAGATAAGAACCTCTCATTAGATGAGAATAATTAGTATCATTCACTTTCCTAAGTTGGAAATGCTCAAGGTTCATGATGCTCATTTCTAAATGAAACCAAGGTCCTCACAAAGAGAAGTAGGAAGAGAATGAATATTTAAGTAGAAAATTAACGGCATTTGCAAAGAAAGCATACATAGTCCTGTTGAGGTTTTTTTTTTTTAATCTTGAAGTGGAATATAATAATTTTATGAATATCTAGTACTAGACATAGTTTTTTTTCTTATCAAGAATATAACCATAATATAGCCTGACTTTTTAAAACGATGTATTTGCCTTCTACTTTTTCTTTAGTGATTGTTAGGCAATAGATTTTTAAGTTGGTTTTTAATCAAATCACTGTTCTTGTCACATCACACAGTGAATGTTAAACATTTTTCTAATACTCATCAAGAATTAGAATTTCATTTATGCCATTTTCAAAAGTTATTTTTGAACTTTTAGTATTTCTTAACAAAGGATTTGTTTTAGATATAGGTAATTATTTAAAATATCACTTAAACAAGAAAGATAAATTGGGGTGCATTACATCAGTAAAATGGTGGAATAGGCAGCACCAATGAGCTCATGCTTCACAGAAACAAAGAAAAACAAGTAAATATTGTCATAACAGACTTTTTCAGGACTCTGCAAAGGGGTCAAAATTTTATACAACTAAGCAAATGCTGAGTCAAGAAAAAAGCAACTTCAAATAGTATGAAAATTTTGTGCCCTTTTTACTCACCCTCTCTCTACCCACTTTTGGATGTAGCAGATGTCTTGGCCTTGAGCTGCGGAAACCTATGCTCCCATTTTGGGATCCAGCTAACTTGTTTCAGAGGAAAAGAGTAACCCTTTTCAGAAATTATTGGGTATGTAGGTTTTTTAATTTGTTTAAGGGTTACATGAAGGCTGATGCAAGCATTCATCTCTGTTTTGCCTCACCTGAAACTCAACCTGAAAAAGTAGCAAGCACTGCTTGAACACACTGCATAACTGAATTAACAACCTTCCAGAGCCTGTGGCAAGAGAGCAGTTGAAATTTACAATAGACTGCATAAATTCTGGTAGTAAAAACCAGGAAGAGTTTCTTTGGGAAATAAGGATATTTTTTAAAAAGTCAAGTATACAGGGGATTTAGAAAACCATGCACAAGCCCAGGGCAAAATATATACAATAAAGACTGGATAATACTCTCAGATTTTATCATAAGCTGAACCTTTGGTTCTGACAAAATGTGGAGAGTTCCAGAACAGGGCCAATGAGCAAATACTGTGAGCAGTGGGTTTTGTTGTTGTCTTTTGTCTGGTTATATTCTTTTGTCAGTTTTGGTTATATTCTTTTGTCAATTTTGTTTTTAGCTTCTAGCATTCAAAAATGGTAGCTGAACACAAACCTAGGAACAGAGACTTTCATAACCCCTTCTGAAAGGAACATAGTCTTTGCAAAGATAGTTTAGGGAAGTGCCTAAACAAACTACTTCAGTCTTCAACAACAACAGAAGTACAAATAATATTTGATTGGTGGTGAGAGTCTGTTTCTCAGAGTTCTCATATGATTAAATTTAAATGACCAATGTACAACAAATAAATATCACAAGACATACAAAGAAACAGGAAAGAATAAAATGAAAGGAACAAAATAAATGGACAGGAATGATAACACTGGTGAAAATTTTTTTACAAAAATCCTATCACTGAAATAAAATTAGTCATTTCCTAGCAATTTGTATGTGTTCAACACGAATATGACAGTCAATTCTAATTTTGGCGCTAGTTTTTTCCTGATCTGCAATAAATGAATGTTTACATCACGAAATGCATGTCAATAGTAATAGGCCTACGGTTAATACCTGCAAAAAAATCAAGTCATAGACTACTTCTTAGATTTCTTTGCTTGTCTTTTGCACAGCTCTTCAGGAGCATCTCTGGGGAGTGTCCAGCAGTAGTCAGCCAGCATTGTAGTGGACCATTTTCCCTCGTCTATCTTTCTTGCTTTGATGCAATATCTTGACGAAAACGTTTGCCATGTTCATCACTAACCATACCACAGTTTTCAGGGAACAAATCCAGATGGGAATGAAGGAAGTGGATCTTTAGAGACCTATTGAAGCCAAGTTTCTGATACTGCATCAGCATGTCTTCTACTAGTTCCTTGTAGTTTTCTGCCCTAACATTCCCAAGAAAGTTTGTAGACACTAGGCGAAAAGCATTCCATGCTTGTTTTGCATCACCCTGCAGGAAGTTGTTGAACCAGTCATCTCAACGCAGACGGAATGTTTGGGTAGAATATTCTCGACTTCTTTTGCTTCATTATTTTGTCGGAAAGAGGAGGAACCAAGCAGAAGTAACAGTCTTTTATGTGGTTGCTTGGCTATCTCCATACCATGGGGACTCCAAACGGCATTGATGGTCTCTTGCCATTTAACCAGTGTGAAAGCTGTGTTGTACATTTAGCACAACATATATGTGGGGCCCAAGGCTTGTCTTGGTCACCAACCTTGCATCCAAAGTCAAGATGATAAGCCTTCTTCACTTGAGAAGTGATACTTTCCTTCTAGTCGGCAAATGTCACTTCCCCACAAATAGAGCAGAAATTGTCCATGCTATTAACACACTTTCGAGGCATTACTGTTCTGTATTGTTCCTAAATGGATAAAATAATAACAGTTCAATGGAACAGTAGCTTCAACTGTCTTGCACAAGGTCTGAAATATTTTCAATGCTCAACGTTTCCGACAGGGCTTTTATAGTGCACTGCTGACGTCAGCTTACTTCAGCAGCTGCCTGGCAGTAGTATTGCATTGCATCAGAAAATGATGCAATCAACTCTGGATGATGTGTGCATGATTGTATTATGCAGTGCAATGCAATATTACATCATTCTAGGCTGATTTAGGATGTTGTTTCAGTCTTACAGAATAAATTTACGCACTGAAACATATAAAATGAATTATATGAAATATCTTCAAAACGAGAGCTAATAAAAAATTTTCAGGGTTATATTCATGTTCAGAAAACCAAGATACTGCAGATTAGGGCCTTTTTAAATCAGTTATGATTTCACTGTTGACCAGTGTAACTGAGGAAGTTGAAATGTTGGACTTACTTGACAAACACCTTGAAACTGCTTAGTCTCCAAAAAAACTAAAAAAAATCAAAGTTGATGTATTAAGGGTATAAATATCAATAAAGAGTTAGAAGTTACCATAAAAAACCAAACAAACCAAAATTTGAATAAAAAATGTACAATTACTGAAGTAGAAAATTCACTAGAGGGATTTCAAAGCAGATGAACAAGCAGAAGAATCAGCTAATTTGAAGATAGGACAATTGTTATTATTGAGTCTGAAAAGCAGAAAGACAAAGGAATGAAGAAAAATAAATGAACCTAACGTACCCGTGGCACACCATTAATTGGACCAAAATTTTAAAGTCCAGGAAATAGAAGTGAGTGAAGGATGGAGGGGGGGGGGGGAGGAGAAGGAGAGGGAGAGAGAGAGGAGAGAGAGAGAGAGAGAGAAAGATCTGAACAAATAATAGACAAATGCCCCAAATCTTGTGGAAGACATGAAAATACAAGACAAGAAGCTCCAGTAGAATCAATTCAAAAAGATCTACACTGAGTCACATTATAATCAAACCTAAAAGATGAAGACAAAAAGATAATCTTGAACACAGCAAGGAAAAAGCAGTTTGTTATGTACAAGTGATACACAGTAAGAAACACCCAAAATCTTGCCAGAAACTATGTGTCCGGAAGACAGTGGTGTTATATATTCAAATTGCTGAAAGACAATAACTAGTAATTTTATATCTGGCAAAACTGTGTTTCAAAAATGAAGACAAAACCAAGATATTAAACAAAATACTAAGGGAATTTACTACCTCTAGAGCTAACCTATAAGAAATACTAAAGGGAGTCCTTCAAGTAAAACGCAGAACACCAGAAATTAACTGAAAATCATGTAAAAAAAATTAACAGGGGTAAGGAAGTAACTATTTTTTTAGCCTGTAAAAGTCTGCTAATGACTAGAATTTCATCAATAAACATGCATTATTTATATAACCAGATTATTTTTATAATTTGAAAAATGAATTTAGAAATGATCTAGTCCATTTTTTTTAAGTAGGTGCAATTGAGGAACAGTAAAATACATTTTTTTTTGTAAGAGATTACCCAGCTTTTACAGAGAAGCATGACCAAATTTTCTTATTCTCAGTCATTTTTTCAACTATACAGGAATGTCTTAATTCTCCCATAGCCTTGTATGGAAGCTACTGAACAGATAATGTTTTATATGTAGTTTGTTTCTTGAGTGCAGGTCTATGTATCAGAAAGTATAAAACATAGAAGGGAGAAGCTAGTCAGTGATCTCTGTCTCCTTCACAGGAATGCCATAGTAAATATAAAAATAAATACAAATAAAAATGACTTTAAAACAGAAAGTATTAAGCAATATCAAATAAGTCATCCATGACAAAAGTCATTGTGATAATGTTAATCAACTTTCCCCTCTTCCAATACACTACAAAACTAACACAAAATCCTACATTAACTAATCCAGTCCTCTTCCTCCTCCATTAGTATGCTGGGTATTTATTATATCAACACAGCTCTGCTTGAATTACATTTTCCAGCATTCTCTTTCCTCCATTGTTCTCATGTATCATGGACCACAACAGACATTTTATATGCTTAGCAGCAGTCCAAACATAGTTCTTTTTATGCTCAGAAAGTCAGTGCAGGAGCATCTGGACACTGAGATAGCACATGATTGTCCCTGGTCTGCTGGCTCCTCTATTTTGCAGAACAGCAGAGTAAGTAACTCCCGAAGTTCCAATTGGGGCCTCTTTTCACGGCTCTCATTCCTCAGCCAAATGCACATTTAGTTCCATGATGAACTCCTCACCTTCTCTTACCAACACCTGAGTTATCAAAGTTAGTGACAGTCAGAAACTAATGCAGGTTCCAGCCTGTCCACATGGGTTCTATTTTGTCCTTGTCTCCTAGCTCAAGTCCATCTTCCTTTATAGATTGTCGACTCTGCTCATTCAGATGACCCAGCAACAGGCACAGAACCAACAGACGTGAATAGACTGCTGTAGGGTAATGGAAGTGATCAGGTTTTATCTGCCCTCCCACCATTAGCATCAATGATCCACACCTGTGGTCTTACACGTGTGCCTGATGGCGGCATCTGGAGTAGGGTGTGGGTGTGCATGAGTGGGCGCACCTGAGCCGGGAGACAGCCTATGACGGCGGCAGCAGAGAACAGAGCGGTAGTAGCAGGGGACTCGGCGGAAGGAGACCGTGCAGCAGAGTGCAGCAGAGGCCAAGGGTAAGACCCTGTGAGGACGCCAGAGAGCCCAGAAAGAGGAAGGGAGGACTCCCTGCAGGCCCTGCACCGGGTTGCCTCGCTACAAATGGTGTAGAAAGATCACTAAAAGCCTGAAAAAGCCACCGAGGGCTCCCGGACTCTATGCGTCTGCCCGGACTCATAGGAAACCTGCCCTGTGCCTTTCTGGAGCTACAACTGCTTAATCAGCACTCAAAATGGACAATTAGGTAAGACAAATCTCTTGAAGGAACAAAGAACGATTTGCTCTGAATATTGAGACAGTGACCGTGGGCAGCAAAGTGGACAGGAGAAAATGAGATGCTTACTTAATAATTGTTGTTATGAACTAGAATTTATTATTTAATTATTTAATAATTGAGTTATGAGTTAGAATCTCTAGCAGTTTATAAAGCATCCAAGAAAAAATGAAATTATTTTGAAGTATTTTGGTTGCTGAACTATGCTTTCTGAAGGTATTTATGAAACAAATACCTAATATTCTGTCTATGGACTGTGCTCTCTCTATAGAGGTGACAAACCATTCACTACTATTTACTAAATGCCTTCTCCAGATACACGGAGAGCCAGTGTGTTGTTTTAGGAAAAGGCAGATGTTTATTGGGAGGCCATAGGATATGGCTAGCTGATCTTGAAACACGAGGATCCAGGTTTAAACTGTTACATAAAGAGCTATTGATTTTGCTCTAAAAATGTCAAATACACAGAGAATTAAAGGGAAATTTGTATATCATTTTTAACAACTCTAGAATCGAATATGAACTTAAAGCTCTTTGGGTTTCTTGATTGAAAAACTTTATGACTTAGATGTTTAGAGTAATTTTAGGTTGTGGATTTAAAAAAAAAACAAAACAAAACAAAACAAAAAACGCTGAAATACACTTGTTAATCATCCATTGGAAACATCCCTAAGGCCAAATAATTTCAATCAAACCTTCTGTAAAGCATTTTTATTGTTTCCAAAAAAAGTCTCTTATGCTTCATACTTACATCATTTCCCTAAAAAGATGAGAAAAGTTAATGACATAAATTGCTCATTTATTTCCTTTTATTAAATTGAATGAAATTGTTCTACTCTAAAAGTTGAATGGCAAAAGAAAGTAAAAACACAGCTGCTATTCTTAATAAGGGTTTGTTAGGAAAGTAAGGTCTGCAGACTTGTCGACAACATGGCTAATCCAAACCAGCTGCCAGAGTGATTAAATGGTAAAAGGTATAACCTGAGAGTTTGTAAAAAGGGAAGAAGTACAGAGAAATACAAGGAATGGTGATGCTGCTTATCACTTCACTGGATTTATGAGGTAGGTTAGTTTGGTTATTTTTACACATGCTAAAGAAATAAGATAACCTATTAATTGTGGGGAAAGGCTCTTGGGACTAGAGTTATTACACAGTTATTTTTATCTCAATATTCAAATTTTAAAGTCAACTTCCTACTTAAAAACAGAATTCAATCTGCATTGCAGTTAATAAGGGAATCAAGCAAATTCAGTGAACAAATTTATGGTCTAAAAATTTCCTGCCTGTGACTGTGTACTCAAATTATGTTCACGTGGAGACAAGAGAACAAACATTGCCTGGGTTAAACACCATATTACATTTTTTTCATTAAAAGTAAAATTCTAATATCCGTTTACACATTAACATTGAGAAAAATTGCATCACTTTAGGACAAGGCATAAATAGGTAATGTTCTCTTGCCTATGGATTATGTTCTCCCCATAGAGAGAAAACATTTGAACAGCTCACTACTATTTACCAAATGCCTTCTCCAAAAACAAAGAGATCCAGTGTGTTGTTTTAGGAAAAGGGTAATGTTTATTAGGAGGCCATAGGACATAGGAAGGAATTATCTTGTAAACCTAAGAGCAATAAGGAGGACATTCCCAAGGCTGTGTGGGGGTACTTGATGTGTCCACTGTGGAGGGACAGCTCTAGGCCTTCATCAGAGTTCAGAGGGAGAAAGGAAAGGGGAGAAAAGGAATTTTTCACTGACTGATCCTAAATGGAGTCTTAGTAGAAATCTCAACTCAAGAGGCACTGGCAAAAACACTCTCCAACTGAATCCTCACCCTCTGTTTTCCAAACTTTCAGTCCCTTTATTGAGTATTTTTTCTCTCTTCACATCAGTTCTTTTCTATCTCCACTGTTTCTTTACTTTCCCCTCTCACTCCAGTAAAGGCCTGGGGTTTAATTTAAAAGCTGTTAGACTGAAACCGGCCAGTCCTAGCGATCGCCTGCCAAGGTCTTAATCCAAACCACTTACTCATTAAGTCAGTCAGCCAGCACCTGACACAGCAACAATCATCCCAGTTAGACTCTGGAAAGTTACAGAGAAGTAGGAAAGAAAGGGGAAAAAAGGAAGAAATGCCATGCTGGGGAAGTGGTTCTGATCTAAAGGAGAAGAAAGTGGCTTGGCATATAGGAGATATTTATAAGCTGTACCATCAAAGGATAAAGCTTTAACATCCTGCATATGAGCACTTAGAACTGAAAACAAACCTATGGCTAGAAGAACAAAAACTCCAACTCAGGAGTTTTTAATTGGATTTGAGAGACATTTGGGAACCACTATAAAGCCATGGAAAGGGAAATAATATCTAATGATGATTGTGCTAGAAGAAAAGCTGGTTATCTGTAGGCTTGCACAAAATACCAGGCATTTTTTTTTAGCTTGATAATGGGGCTTGTTTAAGGCGAAAGGGATATTCCTTTCTGTTGCTCCATGGCAATTTAGAGCTGGTCACAAAATCTGGATTAGAACCTCTCAATACCCCTGATTACTAGCGTGAAGTTAAGCAAGGTAGTGATGTGTTATACGGGTAACATTTTTTTCATCTTTAAGAATCAGATATTTACACTAGACTGTCTCCGGCACAGCACCAATATTGTGATAAAATTAGATTCTGATATGAAAATCTATGTAAGCTGCACAGTCTAATAATATTTAAATTTGCATTATTGCTGTCTGGGAAGAGAAGGTAGAGGGAATTTGCTTCTATTTTATACTCAGTGAATCTGGTTTGGGATAATATTGAGGATAGAATTAGAGATATATGTAAGATGAATTTTTAAAGCATGATAATACTATTGTTTCTTAGTAGTCTGGTTAATCATTTTGACTTAATTATCTTGCTTTACTGTATAATTCATGTTATGACATTGCCAGGTGCCAGCATCATTTTAAAAAGGTATAAACAGTGTCCACACTGATATGTAAAAGAAACAGTGTTGTGTGGAAAGTTGCAGGGAAAGAATTTTGGGCACGAACCATCAGGTTTGGACACTTGACTCAACCAGTACCCCCTGTTCTTTAGCTGTCAAGGTCAGATGCGCGAGTCTGGTGCTGTTCCCACCACATGCAATTTAAAATTCTATAAATATCAATCGATGTGCATCACTTTTCTCACATGTGTAGATGGGGATACTTACATGCTTGTTAAAATCTATAAAATAATGTAAGAGCAATTGAGGGTAATTTTTAGAAGTTTGTATTATATGAAAAGTCATTTAGAAAATCTCTCAACCTTTATTAAAAGCTTTAGGAAGGAGGAGAATGGATGGAGTTTTTATATTCATTTTAATTCTTGCGTGTTATAATTCTAACTCTTCAAACCTATAGTCTTAAAACATTTACTTTTAGGAGATGAAAGTACACAGTAGGATGCTATTTTACAGAATTCATTTTGAAGGATCATAAAACTTTGGATCACTATGAAAACAAAGTGTGTATGCATGTATATGTAATGTCAGGTTCATACTGAATTTCAAAGTAGAAAGAAAATGTGTAGAGAATTTTGCTCTTAATGTTCTAGAATTGGGAAACTTTGTAAATATAGCAAATTCTCTATATCTACACTAAGCTGATTGAATTTACTCTTTATCAGCCAGGGAGACCTAAGTTCTCACCTTCCCCCCCACCCATGTCTCTAGGAATCTTATTGAACAATAAAAAAATGACAGTCTACCCAGTATTCCTATTCTTGTTTCTGAGTTAATTAAATTTAGGGTTCATCTTTGTATCTGAGTGTATTTTTTTTCCAGCATTGCCTCATGTTCATCCTCAAATTCCATTATGCCCAACACGTTATGAGCACAAAGCCTTAGAATTCAAAGAATCAGGTAAAATTCCCAGGAACATAACTCACAACAAAAGTAAAGTGTCCCTGTTATTGAAGTCCTACAACACTGCGATGTCTCAGGGGCTGCTCCTCCCCTTTGTTTCTTAGTTATGCCTCGTCTCAACTCTCTTCTCAGTCTCTAGCCTAGAACCCAGTGCCCTATTAATTGCGTGTGTGATACAGAAATTCATTTTTATCTACTAAGTTCCTATCAAGTAACCTTACTTTCCTCCTTTAAATCTATCAACAAATGTTTTTTTTTTTTAATATATACTTTATTGTTATTTATGTCTTTTACATTTTGTATTCCCCTTGGGTAGCCCACCACCAATAACCAATTCACCCGTGATCCATCTCCATGGTCCCTTGTGTTCTTTTCTATTCCATTTTGTGCC